>APFE030433437.1:0-10970 GCA_000404065.3 Pinus taeda | reverse complement strand
CTCCTTAGGAGGGCATCGTATAACCTAGGTGGACTATGGTTAGCCCCACTGATGCATTTATCAACTATATTTCGAGGTTTATGGTGATGTGTGGTGAAGATACAAAAAATAATATTTTCTTCTTCCCCACAACTGTACCAAATAGAAAATATGAAAGCCACTTGTTTGGTGGAATTTGATCCAAAGGATAATGGTGAGAAACCACACCTGACAATTCCCACAGGTTATATTCAAGTGACATAGCCCCAAGCAAATGATCAATCCACCCCAACTCCCAATATAGATCCTCCATTCTCCACCAAAACCTAAGGATAAATAAAATGTACCCCTTCCAAAGTAAACCATAAATTCAAGGAGATGTGGTGCCATCCAACTAGATCATAATGCTACCGTCCAGTAGACTAAACTATAGGTAGATGACATGAATATAGAACCAACAAGAGTGATTACTAAAAGGGTTTTGGTTTAAGAATTTATTGGATAATTATTATTCTGTTTTATTTAAGTCCATAGTTGTCTATACCAACATCAATATTTGCTTTAATGACTTATTGAAAATAATGTTTATTATTTAAAATATGTCTCCACATATGTTTTTCTTTGTTATATGTGTATGCTACTATTAATGTCCATCAAATTTTTTATTATAAATAACACATTCTAGAAGTATATGTTAGAAAAATTATTAATATACGATGTTTTATTCCTTTCAAATATATATATTTATAAGTGTTTATTATGATTAGTTTTACATTTTATTACTGATATATATATATATATATATATATATATATATATAATATAATAATATATATATAGTTCATCTTTTGGGTTTATTGATCCATTGGGTTTATAGTATAAATCCATCTGTTTTATATTATTGATCCCTTTATTAAAAATATAATAGTTAGTATTTGTAATCCTTTCGTTTTAAAAATCCCTAGGATTTATAATATTGGTCATTAGGATTCGTAATCCAAAGAGTTAATAATATTCGTACCTTGGATTTATAATAATGATAGGTTCTAAAAAATAAATAAAAATAATAACAATTATTTTTAAAAATAAATAATAATAATAGCAATTATTTTTAATAATATAATATAATATAAATTTTTTAATTTTAAATAATATTACTTTTATTTATATCTGTCTATCATTATCAATATTAATATGGATGTTAAATCTATACAGTTAATGCCTATTTGGTTATTTCAACTACATTTACTAGTATGTTTATGTATGTGATTTATATAGCTTACGAGTGTGTATTAACCACATATATTAATTTGGTTGTGCTTTATAACCCCTTGGATTTATAATATGAATAATATGTTGCATTTTCTAATATTTTGTGAGCTTATAATATTATTATAAGTTTATAATATAGTATAAATTAAGTTGTAGCTTATTGTGTATATCAACCACATTTAACAATGTGGTTTCACTACTTGTCAACACTAACAACTACTCATTTATAATTGTACAGTAAAGGGTGGATCAGTACATGGGACTGATTCTATTAATTTTAAAATAATCTGTAATTTATTATTTCTATTATTGACCATATTAAAATTATGGCTACATTCAAATTTTGGAATTTAAGAAAGTATTTAATATGATTCAACATCTACCTTCAATTTCTTCAACTACATTGTAATTTGTTGTAACACATATTTATTTCCTTTTAATACATTGTAATACTATATTAGAAATTTAATTTATTATAAAGAAATATTTTTTAATATATTCTAATAATTTAAATTTAAAATAATTTTCCTAACATAATATAATTACAATATTTTTTTTGGCTATCTCATTTTTTCATGATGATAACTACCATTAATTCTTACTATGAGTAATAATATTAATGGTTTACTCTTATCAATACTTACAAATTTTAACTTATATTAGTTAAGTAACATAACTACATTAAAAAATGTGTTTCATATAATGTTAGCTTATCTGAATGTATCGTGACACATGTTATAATTATTAGAGGTTGTATTATAGTAATACTTTGTTCACCTAATTAATAAACAACATCATTTTAAATTCTCTAGTACTAAAAAAATTCAAACATAATTCTTGAAACCATATGAAACTTTTTATTTTTTATTTTTTTTTCCATGAGAAAAAACTAAACATTCTTACATTAATCATAAAATGTCTTACACGATCTTAGTTCATGATCTAGTCAATATGCTTGTTTGTTGTCCAACAACATACCTCTAATTTTCTCTTAATTAAGTACATTGG
This sequence comes from Pinus taeda, assembly GCA_000404065.3. Taxonomy (NCBI): domain Eukaryota; kingdom Viridiplantae; phylum Streptophyta; class Pinopsida; order Pinales; family Pinaceae; genus Pinus; species Pinus taeda. The sequence continues at coordinate 8,711 of APFE030433437.1, read as the reverse complement.
ATATCTCATCAAATTTGAAAGAGAAAAAATTACTTTTATATGTTTCTACAAACTTTCACATATTACAATTTAACTAGATTGTGTTATACTTTGGATAGCATAACACATAGTTGTTTCAATTTCCAATAGAATTGAATCATACACATTATAAGTGAGAAAAACAAATTAATATAGTTCTTGGCCCTATATAGTTGCAGCTAGAGAATATGAACACAAATTACTGGTTATTATGTATTGTAAATGCTACTTGATATTATATTGAAATAACTATTTTCCACTCAATTATGCACAACTTGGCTTACTAGTTTTTGTTTCTTGTAGATCCCACTTAATATTAAACTCGTGAAAGATTTCTACTGAAATTATTTGCAATTTTGCGGACTTCATATTATATTGAAGTTATATTGAGGCAACAGGTTCACTCAAATTCTGTGCAATTGTACAGGCCTCCTAGAATATGAATACACTATTATTTTTCTCTCTCACTAGTGAATCACATGTGTAGCCTGTCACTATGTAAGCTAGGTCCCTCAGGTCCCTTATTAGTGAACTAATAGTAGTTGCGCATCCTTGAAGATGAAAGATATCCTATCACGATGTAATATAGGTCCCTTATATTCCTCATTAGTTAACTGATAGTGATTGTGAATCAATGGAGAAAAAGGATCTCCGCTTAGACCTCACACATTCCAAGTTCACTCTCAAAATTCTTAGATATCAAAATTTCCACCTTAAATTCAAATTGAAATTGAACCACATTCCAAAAACATAGGACCAGAAAAAGCCCGTGCCAAGATTATTTCATAAAATACTTACTATATACCATTTACCATTTATAAAATATCAAAGAAATTCAAGCAAATTCCAAATTTACAATGAATGTGAAGATAATTTTTTGAAAAGAATCTCAATGTTTTACCTAACTGCTTTGCACGAGAATTTCAAGAAAAGCATCTCACCATTTTTCGCTATATACATTGATCCGCTCTCTTGAAAAGAATGTCAATGTTTTACCCAACAGCTTTGCACGAGAATTTCAAGAAAAGCATCCCATGCTTTTTCGTTATATACGATGATCCGGTCGTTGAAGGATCACAACTTTTTGAAATACACGAGGGATGACATGGAAATAGATGAAGTTGTTATTGAAGGTAAAAAAATAAATACGGTCAATTATATTGAATGCGTGGACAACAAAAGCAGAAGACCACAAAGGGACTGCCCCATGATTACGTTATTGACTATCAAAATTTCCGTCTTAAATTCAAATTCAATTTGAAACCTGAAAATTGCAATTTTTCGCCGACGTGGATAGATGACTTGGTTTCCAATTTTTCCCTACGTGGATAGAATTTCAAGATGTTCAAGAAATGCATCTCAGGCTTTTCTGTTTAGACGTTGATCCGCTCCTTAAACGGATCACATCTTTTTTGATATACAAGATGGATGGCATGGGATCCGCTCCTCCTTAAACGGATCACATCTTTTTTGAAACACACGATGGATGGCCTGGGATCCGCTCCTTTAACGGATCACATCTTTTTTGAAATACAAGAGGGATGGCCTGGGATCCGCTCCGTCAACGGATCACAGCATTTTTGAAATACATGAACGATGGCCTGGGATCCGCCGCTTTAACTCTTTGGGATCCGCTCTTTTAACTCTCTACTGGTTCCTCTGTTTCTGTCTAAATTGTGCATATCTGTGCAGTGTAGCATTGAAATACAAGAGGGATGGCCTGGGATCCGCTCCGTGAAAGGATCACAGCTTTTTTGAAATACATGAAGGATGGCCTGGGATCCGCCCCTTTAACTCTCTAGGATCCGCTCCTTTAACTCTCTGTTGGTTCCTCTATTTATGTGTAAATTGTGTCTTTGTATCTGTACAGTGTAACATTTCATGGAGAAGAGCATAGATGTTTCATCATTTGCATTTGCAGTAAAATGCCTCGTCGTCTTGGGTAGGATATTTGATTGTATTTGAAGTGGAAGTGCTTCGTGTCTGCTAGTCTATGTGTGTGGGTTTGTCAGAACGGATGTTATTTAAATCTGAATTCGACCAAGAAGATCAGCGAATGAATGAATGAAAGTTGACCTAGGGATGCATGGAGTTTATGTCGGTAGCAAAGTCACATGAAATACACACTTATATCCTCTATCTCTCTTTATTTTCATTGTCTTTTCCATTGATTGATTCTTTCATTGTCTTTTGCGTTTGATTGCTTCTTTTGTATTGATTTCTTCATTCATATACCTGTGGGTTTGTCTTTCTATTTTGTTAGAATTGATGTTATTTAAATCTGAAGTCAACCAAGAAGATCAGCGAGTAAATGAATGAAAATCGACCCAGGGATGGATGGAGGTATACACGGCAGAGCGTTAGCAGTGATATTGGTTACAACCATGATTGAAAGGTATGTTTGTTTTATTTATTTTATATTCATAATTTATTCTCCCATTTTGGTTGCGTAGATTAGAGTAGAATTTCCATTTTTCATGTCTTTTGTTTCTATTACAATTCTTCCTTCACTAACTTTGTGACCCAATGTTTTTAATTCCATCTCTCTACTTACGTGGCCTAATTTTTTAAAATATTTATGCTCTATTGTTATGGCTCCCTATTTCATTAATCTCTCCCTATTTCATTAATCTCTTATCTACTTGTTCTTTAATCTTAATTGTTATTCAACAATCCCATTAATTCCTCTTAATTTTTTTGTTTTCTTTCTATTTTCTAAATTTGTTCTTGGTCACTAATCCTTAAATCTTAATTGTTATTTAGCAATTCCATTAATTTCTCATAATTTTTTTTGTTTTCTTTCCATCTTCTAGATTTTTTCTTGGTTCTTATAGCATTAATTACTTATTAATAATCTAATGTTATCATTGGATTTTTTTCCTTAGTTTTGATAATCAACTCCATTAATCTTATTGCAATGTTCTTTGTCATAAAGCCTCACTCGCTCATTTTCCCACAATATCTGGGAAAGCTTCTTCGTGTTTGAGTCTTTTTTGTCAAATCTAATGTTTGAGTCTTTTTTGTTGAAATCTTGTAGTGGGAAATTTAAAAAATCCTTCCGTCCTGGGCATTTTGGCATATTTCCAATCCAATCCTTGGGAAACATAGAACGTGGATGAAAATCTCTCAACTGCTTTGCTAGAGATAACAGCTGGAAAATGAAATTAAAACCCGATATAAAAGATTGAAAATTCAATGGAATATAAATAGGATTTTAAAACTATATCTATTTATTGCATGTAAGTTAAGTCGCATGCATATAGAATCAATGCAATTGATTATTAACAGGCTTCAATTTATAAATTTCGTAGATAATTATTGCTCTTTTTTTATTTTATTTGGTCAATAATGTAATTTAATGATTTATTTAAAAGAAATTTTACTTTTAGAATATGTTTCTGTTTATTATATCCATATCATAAAGTGTAATGTGTATTAAATTTTTGTATGAAAATTATGTAGCTAAGAAGTTTAGTTTAGCTTAGCCAAATTATTAATTCAATGTTAGTCAGTTATATATATAAAGTTTATTAGTTTAAGTTTTATAATTTATTATTGAAATATCTATATTAATATATGTAGAAGAATGAAATTTGTTATTTAAATTAGGTTGTGATTTTAGATTTATTAAATATTAGCATTCATGTAATTTTAATTTTTTGTTTATTAAAAATATTTTCCTAAATTTTACAATTAATGAAATATTTGTATTTTTTAAAATTTTGATCAATTTAGATTTTTGGGAAAGTAAAAGCTGGCATGAATTTTCTGGACTGCTACACATATCTTGATTATCTTCTTCAAGTTTCTGGACTGCTACACATATCTTGATTATCTTCTTCAAGAGGTTACGAAGTAGTTTCTTCCCACTATCATCATCCCCTGCTTTCTTAAAAGGATCCCCGCTTCTTCCATAAGACTTTCAATATCCTAGGTTTTACTTCACTTATATTTTTAGGGAAGATTTCCATTAGGGTAAAGTAAATATTTAACTTATTCAATATTGAATTATATTAAATTATTTTTTTTTTGCAAATTGGATGATATAGAATAATTTATTTCTGAGTAGAATTGTTTTATTTTTATAAGACATGCAAAATGTATGTGTTTGTTTATTTAAATGTGAAAAGAGGCTTAGAAAAACTTTTTTTTTTAACTAAAAACATTTTTTGTTTGTTTATGTGATATGATGGTTGTGTTTTTGCTAATTAGATAATGTGTAGATATTTTTTGCAAGATCAATTTGTATAAAATTATGTATGTATTTGTTTTATTATTTCTTAGGTTATATAATGATTGTGTTTCTTAAGTAATATCATGATTATTCATTTCCAATTGATAAGATACTTTTGTTTGCTACATGATGTGGATTATATATGTTAGATGATATGATTAAGATACCCATGATTATGTTTTTGTTTGTTAAATGACATCCTAAATTAGGTTGTTGGATGATATGATGGTGATAGTGAGAATGAGAGAGATAATGAGAGTAAGGAGTGTGGGAGAGAGAGGGAGAGGGAGCGAGAGAGGGAGTGGGCGTGTGGTAGGAGGGGGATAGAGAGAGAGAGAGAGAGAGTGAGACAGAGAGAGAGAGAGAGAGAGAGTGGGGGTGTGGTATTAGGGGTAGAAACAGAGAGAGAGAGGAGGGGAGGGGGAGAGAGAGAGTGAAACAAAGAGAGGGGAAGGGTGGCAGAGGGAGAGGGAGAGATAGGGAGATAGTGGGAGAGATATGAAGAGAGGGAGAGGGAGACCGAGAGAGGGAGGGAGGCAGGGAGAGAAGGGGTGGTAGGGGGAGTGATTGGAGGGGGAGAGAAGGGGTGGAGATTTTAGGGATAGAGGAGGATAGGTTGAGTGAGAGGGGAGGTAGAGATAGGTGGGGGGAGATAGGGGGAGGGGAATAGAGAGGGGGAGGGGGAGAGGAGAGAGAGTGGAAGAGGGATAGCGGGAGGGGAAGAGAATGAGAGAGGGAGAGGTAGAAATAGAGGGAGAGGGGGAAGGGAAAGGGAGGAGGAGAGGGGGAGATAGGGAGAGGGAGAGAGGAAGGGAGGGAGAGGCAAAGGGGAAATGATGGGGAGAGAGAGGGAGACAGAGATGGGGAGGGACGAGGAGATAAAAGGGTTGAGAGGGAAGAGATGCAGGGAGAGAGAGTGAGGGGAGAGAGTAGGAGAGGGAGAAGAGGAGAGAGAGATGGTGGAGAGAGGAGGATCAGGTCAGGGAGAGGGGAAGGGAGAGAGAGAGAGAGAGGAAGGGAGATGGGGAGGGGGAGATAGGGAGATAGTGGGAGAGAGAGGGAGAGGGAGAGGGAGAGAGAAAGAGGGAGGGGGGGGAGAGTGAAGGGGTTGTAGGGGTAGTGATAGGAGGGGGAGAGAAGGAGTGGGTGATGGCGGCGAGAGGAGGATATGGTGAGGGAGAGGGGGAGGTAGTGATAGGTAGGGTGAGAGACAGGGAGGGGAAAAGAGAGGGGGAGGCGGAGAGGGAGATAGGAAGGGAGGGAGAGACAAAGGGGGAGGTATGGGGAGAGAGGTGGAGAGAGTTAGGGAGGGAGGGGGAGAGAGAACGGGTGGTAGGAAAGGGAGGCAGGGAGAGAGAGAGAGGAGGATACTGTCAGGGAGAGGAGAAGAGATAGAGACAAAGAGAGGGGGGAGTGAAGGGAGAGATATAGAGAGGCTGGGGAGATAGGTAGATAATGGGAGAGATAGAGAGAGAGGGAGAAGGAGAGAGAGAGAGAGAGGGAGGGATGATAGGAGGAGTGATGGGAGGGGGAGAGAAGGGGTGGGAGATTTTTGGAGAGAGGAGGATAGGGTTAGGGAGAGCGGGAGGTAGATATATGTTGCAGGAGAGAGGGGGGGAGGGAGAGAGAGAGTGGGAGGGGGGCATGGAGAGAAAGCAGAAGAGGGATAGGGGGAGGGGAAGAGAGTGGGAGAGGGAGAGGAAGAGAGAGAGGGACAGGGGGAGGGGCAAGGGAGGAGGAGATGGTGGGAGAGGAAGAAGGGGAGAGGAAGGGAGGGAGAGACAAAAATGGAGAGATGGGGAGACAGATGGAAAGGGAGAGAGAGAGAGGGAGGGACGAAGAGAAAGAAGTGTTGGTAGTGGGAGTGATAGGAGGGGGAGAGAAGGGGTGGGATATGGCGGAGAGAGGAGGATAGAGTGTGGGAGAGGGGGAGAGAGAGATAGATGAGGGTAGAGAGGGGTAGGGAGAGGGGTAAAGAGAGAGGGAGCGAGGCTGAGAGAGAAGGGGTTGGAGGGGAGTGATGGTAGGAAGAGAAGAAGTGGGTGATGTGGGTTAGAGAAGGATAGGGTGAAGGAGAGGGCGAGGTAGAGATAGGTGGGGGGAGAGAAAGGGAGGCGAACAAAGAGGTGAGGGGGAGAGGGAGAGAGAGAGTGAGAGGGGGAGAGGGAGAGAGACCAGAAGGGGGATAGGGGAAGGGGAAGATAGTGGGAGAGGGAGAGGTAGAGAGGGAGGCAGAGTTGGATGGACAAGGGAGTGGGAGAGTGAGGGAGAGGGAGGGGGACAGAGGAATGGAGGTAGAGACAAAGGGGGAGGGATGGGGATAGGGGGAAGAGAGTGATGGGAAGAGAGAAGGTGTGGTAGGGAAGGGAAATAGGGCAAGAGAGATAGGAGGATAGGATCAGGAAGAGGGGAAGGGGGAGAGAAAGAGGGGGGAAGGGAGAGAGAGACTGAGAGGTAGGCAAGGGGGGGAGAGAGAGGGAGAGGGAGAGGGAGAGAGAAAGGGAGAGGGGGGGATAGGGAGATATTGGGAGAGATTTAAATAGTGGGAGTGGGGGAGAGAGAGGTAGGGAGGTGGGGAGAGAAGGGGTGGTAGGAGGAGTGATGGGAGTGGGAGAGAAGAGCTGGGAGATTCAAGGAGAGAGGAGGATAGGTTGAGAGAGAGAGTGAGGTAGATATATTTTGGGTGAGAGAGTGGGAGGGGAACAAAGAGGTGGAGGGGGAGAGGGAGAGAGAGAGTGAGAGTGGGAGAGGGATAGAGAGTTGGAGAGGGAGAGGTAGAGAGAGAGGGAGAGGCAGGGGGGGAAGGTGCGAAGAGAGGGAGGAAAGGGAGAAGGAGAGAGGAAGGAAGACAGAGAGAGAGAGGAAGGGAGGCAGAGAGAGAGGTAGGGATGCAGAGAGAGAAAGGGTGGTAGGGGGAGCAATCGGAGGGGGGGAGAAGGCGTGGGAGATAGGAAGGAGAGGATGAAAGGGTGAGGGAGAGGGGGAGGTATAGATAGGTGGGCGGAGAGAGGCAGAGGGGAACAAAGAGGGGGAGGGGGAGAAGGAGAGAGCGAGAGAGAGGGGGAGAGGGAGAGAGAAAAAAAGAGGGATAGGAAGAGGGGAAGCGAGTGGAAAAGGGAGAGATAGAGAGAGAGGGAGAGGGGGAAGGGTAAGGGAGGAGGAGAGGGAGGGAGAGGGAGAAGGAGAGAGGAATGGAGGGAGAGACAAAGGGGCAGGTATGGGGACAGAGAGGGAGAGGGAGAGAGAGGGAGGGAGGGAGGGAGGTGGAGAGAGAAGGGTTGGTAGGGGGAGTGATGGGAGGGGGAGAGAAGGGGTGGCAGATGTCGGAGAGAGGAGGATAGGGTGAGGGAGAGGGGGAGGTAAAGGGGGATGGGAGCAGAGAGTGGAAGGGGGAGAGGGACAGAGACTGAGATGGGGAGAGGGAGACAAAGAGAAGAAGAGGGATAGGGGGAATGGAATAGAGTGGGGGAGGGAGAGGTAGAGAGAGAGGGAAAGCGGGAGAGAGGGGGAGGGAGAGAGAAAGGGGGGAATGGGGAGAGAGAGGGACAGAGAGACCGGGAGGTGGGTGAGAGAGAAGGGGTGGGAGGGAAGGGATATATGGAGAGAGAGAGAGAAAAGGATGGAGATGACGAGAGGGATATGGGGGGAGAGAGTGAGAGAGAGAAAGGAAGGGTGAGGGAGGGGTGGAGATAGGGAGATAGTGGGAGAGACAGAGAGAGGGAGAGGGAGGGAAGGCAGAGAGAGAACGGTTGGTAGGGGGAGTGATGGCAGGGAGAGAGAAGGGGAAGCTCTTAATAAATTTTTATAAAGCCTAATCGTTAAACTATAAACCCCAAACCCTATACCTTAAACCCTAAACCCTAAAAAATAAACCATAAACCCTAAACCATAGGAATTTTAAAACATTTATAAAAGAATTTTGTAACTTTTATTTATGTTTTTGTTCAAATAATTTAATAAATTGTTATAAACCTTAAACCATATACCCTAAAACCAAAACCCAAAAACCAAAACATTGAACCGTAAACCCCAAGCCCTAAAGGGTAAACCATAAACCCTAAAAATTTTATAATAGTTTAAGAATAATTTTGTAACTTTTATTTAAGTTTTTACTAGAAAAATTTACTAAAGTGTTACAAACCCTAAACCATAAATTCAAAACCCTAAACCCTAACACAAAAACATAAACGCTAAACCCCAAAACCTAAACCCTAAACCCTAAACCCCAAAGCCCAAATCTTAAACCTTAAATCGTAAACCATAGACCCTAACCATTTTATAAAATTTCAAAAATTATTTTGTAACTTTTATTTAAGTGTTTATTAAAATAATTTACCAACATGTTGTAGACCCTAAAAACTAAACCCTAAACCTAAACCCAAAACTCCAAAACTTAAACCATAAACCCTAAACCCTAAACCTTAAATCACAAACCCTAAACCCTAATCTTTTTATAACA
>APFE030433428.1:70758-83963 GCA_000404065.3 Pinus taeda | reverse complement strand
ATTTGAGCCAGTGATTGATTCAGATCTAAGTTGTATTGTGTGTAACAGAGGTGGAGATACTTGTGAGAAGTATTATTCTGTGTAATGTTACATGACTCAATCATTAATATACAGATAGTTGGGGTTTTTTAGCGAGATGCTTTCCCCGGGATACATACTGTGTAATGTGTGAATGCTCTTGATGTTTTATTGTTATTGATGCTGCTATATTGATGATCAACGTAGAGGAGCTTATGTATTGTGTATGTTTTCCGCAATAGTACATGATCAGGATAATCTCCATTGAATATGTGTTAAATTATTCAAAATTTCTACACTATGGTGAGCTAACAAAGCATAGAATTATTTTATTATGAACATCCCTTTTGTTTGGTATCCCTAGCATATTTTATCTAGGCCTTGTATAATTGGAATTTTCTAATACAATATTCATCATTCTAATTTGGCCCATGCTTTTGTGGTTAGATGATCGAATTAGTCCTCAATGATAATCCACCTTCTCCATTTGGTGGAGTTAGTGGGTGGTTTCCAAAATTATGACTTTGTGCTTTCTTGTTGTGTTATTGCGTAATTCTCTAGTTCTTGGAGCTCTTTAGAGTGTCCTAATATAGTCATTTTTTTTGAGGTGTGTCTCCAAAAGAGAGTCATTTGACTCTCCCTAATTTCTCAGAATCCATGGTCTTGAACTAGGCTCTTTGTCTTGTCATATTCTATATTAATGATCCTTGAGAGAAATATAGGTTTCATAACTTAGCCAATTGAGAGGTGTGGTGGCTATATATTTTATTCCATATTTTCTTCCATAATTTTTGCACACCTTAGATCCATGTTTTCCATAGTTTCACCCCCATCATCCTACTGATATTCTTTGGGTCCTAGATACCTAAGCCACCTATCATTTTCGAGAGGCAAAGTTTCTCCTATGCGACCAATGACCATTTTCTTTCTTTATTATTTCCCTTCTAAAGAGAATTTATATATAGAGTCTTCATAGCTCATAGAACATTATGATTTTCGATTATTTTTAGTTGGCACAATGGTATGGCTTGTAAAATTGATTTTAAAAGCACAAAACTTCTTTCCAGATTAAGTGAACTCAATAACCATCATTTAAAATCCAATATTGTATCCTGAGCCATTTAAGCGTCCAATCGAGTCATTTTTCTGGCTGAAGCTGAAACCAATAAGGTATGGGCCTTCCAAGATACTTGAGAAAATTGGTGAAAACACTTTTCGCCTTCATTTGCCAACTTACATGCATATCTATTCAATCATTAATGTAGAAAGCTTGAGATTGTATGAACCTTCATTGATTGAAGATCCCAAAGAGCAAAGTCAGTAGCCTTCTATTGATGATATGTTTCTTGAATATCTCAATGAGTTGCAGGAAGACACAGTTCTGGACAAGAAGGTGATAACTACGTGTAAAGGGGATGTTGAGTACCTCAGAATTGGACTCAAAGGTTCAAAACCAAGCAGTGCACGATGGATAGAAATTGGACAAGTGAGGAAGTTGTATCCTCACATGGTTGATGCTTAAAGACCAACTTTTGGTGGTCCAAAAGCTTTTCAGTGGGAAGGTGTGATCCAAAATGGATCCAAAAAACCCTCTACGTCTTCAAAAATAAAAACTATCGCAAAAGATGAACCTTCACAAAAGGCGGATTACACTATCGGGAGAGAAAAAACATGAAAAATGGCCAAAAATAGAGTCTATCAGAGGCTTGAAAAACTTTTCACAGGAGCCATTGGATCTGGCAAATCAACGCTCGAGATCTGATCTGCATATCGCAATTGGCGGTGGCAGGCGGAGTCAATCAGAGGCAGCTTTATGGGGAGTGCGATAGCGATTAGCACAATTAAACGATGACCATCAATCAAGCATACAGATCAATGGTCCATATTCAACCATGCTATCGAATTGCTAATATATATATATAAATACTTAATTGTGCCCCGAAGGATCAGCGATATGTGATTGTGATATCGCAATATCACATCGAAACATTATAAGGGGTGATGCCAAGGAGGCCAGTGACCACGCGATGCGTCGATGGCCGATAAGGCCGATTGGCGCATCGGCGATTGGAAGCCAAAAAAATGTGTGACTTGTGATATATGGGCAGACCCGAAAGGGTTATGAATGCAATATTATAACATTTGAAGTCTGATATGGAGCATTTTGTCGGGTTTTCCTTTGTACTTGGGGTTTTTTCCATAAACCCAAATATGAAGAAAACCGTGACTAAGCGATTTGCGATAGCGATTTAAAGGCAGACCCAATGGAGTTAGGGCGGAATTGATAATATTGCAGGTCTCATAAAAGGAATTTGGGTGGATTTTTATAGTGTTTCTCTGTGTAAATAGAGAATGACTTCTTTTGGAATTGTAACGTGTAACTGGTCCCTTCCATTGCATAACACGTGGCCACCATCCTTGAAGATGTTTAACAATGATTGTTTAACACTCAGAGGGAAATTGAGAAGACAGAGGCCAGAAGCCAGAGAGCCTGAAAGGGAAAATGAACAGAGCAGCACCAATTGGATTAAAAGCCATAGAATGATAGAGATAGGGCAAGAAATGCTGAGGAAAAAAGAAGACAGAGACAGAAAGCGAGAGGGAGAGTCTGTGTACTCAGAGAGACTTGAGGGATTCAAGTAAACTCTTGATGTATTTCATCTGGTATGTTGAGACTCAATTTGAGCTCACATTTTGTAAAAATATGCTCTTGAAGACATAATAGAAAGGTCACCACTGAAGGCTAGATGAGGAGACGTAGCCCAGGAGTTTTGGGTGAACTCCTTGATTATTTGGATGTGTTATGTGTGTATGTTTATTATGTTTTTCTAACTGCTCATTGTCTATATTATTCACAATCTTATCAATCCATTGCACTAAGTGATATAGGAAAATCCATGCACATGAGTCTGTAATACCTTAAAATTAATCTAAGATCTCATTTTCAAATCAGCTAGAAGGAAATTTTTCAGTTCATGATTCTTCTAGCCAGGAAAAGATCACTTTTGCACTTCTCAAAGAAGCTCCACATGTCAAGGACTAGTTGGAAACCTACTGTGAGTAGAAGGATGAAAGTACAAACTCACTATTTTCAGCCACACCCACTCGGAACTCATTCCGAGATGCCATCAAGGAGAAGTACTACCCTGTTGGGAGCTATGAGGGGGGTATTTTTTAGTAGGGACTGTTTTGTAAGTAGCGGTTTAGGGATTTTGTTTGGTGGATTAGGGTATAGGGGATAAGTGTATTTGATAGTATGAAATCGGAAATAGGGATGATATTTAGGGATATGACAATAGGATGTTGGAATGATGGATATGACAACAAGATGTGGGAATGAAGGAAAATGGTAAGTAGGGAGGCTTTTTAGACAACCTAGGGTTTGAAAATTTATATAGCAAACTAACTCAAAAATCATGAAATGAGTGCTGGGGGGATGGTTTAAAGAGTGTACTTACTTTCTTAGAGGATCTAAGTAGAAAAAGGAGTGATTTAGATTGTTGTTAGGGTAGTTTTGGTGTTTGTTGGCCATATGTGCAGTGCCTTGTAAAAGTGTGTAGTGCCCTATTGTATGCGCAGCTCCGTGCAAAATTACATTGGCACACAGGCTCTATGCTAAGCGCTCTAGTTGTATGCGCAACACTCTGGTTGTATGCGTATCACTCCCTACTCTATGCACAGTACCTCCACAATTTTTCCCTGTGTGCAACACTCCTTTCTCTATGCGCAGCGCCTGACAATTTTTCCCTATGCGCAATGCTCCTTGCTCTATGCATAGCGCCCAAGGTTTCTTTGCCCACGAATTTGCTTAAACTCCCTTCTCTCTCTTTGTCAAATGAGCATGATGAAGTTTGAAAAATGATTTTGAAGTCTTATATAGAGTATGATTTTGATTTTTCCTTAGAGAATACCCACTTTATAATTTTTGTTTGGAACTTTTACTTTGTCTTCAAATCTCTGTTTAATGCTTTTCTTCCTTTGTCTCTTTTCAGGTGGATGATGCTTTGATTGAGCTGATTTATTCAATGGCTCATTTCTTGCAACAAGGAGAAATGCTTGGGCAGCTTATGGAAACAGTTATTACATGAAATGTCTTGAATTACATCAAAAAATATGAACAAACTAAAATACTTTGTTTTCTTCTCAAAAACATGTTTTTGAGATGAAAATTACATCAGTAAAATAAGAACTTTATAAAATAACCATGACTTGCTACCAATTAATCTTTGTTTATTGGTATTCCTCATACCTTTGTTGCCCTTTATTTACACTGAAACTATGCTTTTGACCTTGGAAATGAACCCTAAGGGCTAACGAGAACATGACTGCCTTGACTCTAAAAATAACATAATTGAAACCATAATTGAATGCAACATTGAGATGGGTGAGCAAATGTACCTCAAGAGGGAAAATTTGATTTTCTAAGAAGAAGACAAGCATCAGTGGACCATTTTGGCATGACCTAGTGGAATGATAAAAAATTTGGAATGAGACACCTAAAATGAAAATGCAAAGAGCAGATTTGATCCCTGATAGAAGTATGCATATACTGACACTAACCAGATCCATGATAGATGATGCATACACTAGAAGATTTTTTGAATTACTAGGGTATGTGCCTTATCTCATGGAGGATAATGCCAAGATTCAGAGGTTCATTAGTGGATTACCGATTGCATTCAAAGACGGGATCAACTTCGATGAGTCTAGATCATTGGAGGAGGCCATTCGAATGCTAATAAATGGTTATGAACAATTGAAGCACAAAACTCAGACTAAGCTAGATTGGAGAGGTAGTTGAAAGGACAAAGTAAAATGGGACAAAAGGCAAGCAAGGCCTCAGGATACAAGTAACAAGGAGATTTTTTGACCACCTAAGAAGTTCAATGCATCAGATAGAGGATAAGGATTCTGATCAGGAGAACAAAACAAGGAGACAGGCTGGAAGCCTATAGAATGTTGGATTTGTGGGAAAGATCATCATACGAGAGATTGTCCAAGAATCAGGGTGGTAGATATACAGTGCGTAAGAGGCTTAGACTATTGGGGATGTTGGTGATATTATTCCACGTATCTATGCAAGATTGGATAAAAATAGGCAGACCATCAAGCATCTATCATTGAGATGGATGTAAGATTTGTGATCAAGTTATTTCTATTTTGATTGACACTAGATCTAATTATAGCTATGTGAGTCCTAACTTGGTGGATAAGTGTGGTTTGAGTAAGGAATTGCATGCAATATATTTGTTAGTGTAGTTGGCTACAAGTACAAAGAGGCAAGTTCATCAGTGAGTAAGAGCTTGTGCATTTGATTTGAATGGTATGCCTATGGCAACAAATTTGAATATATTACCATTGGGTTCATACAATATCTTGTTCGACATGGATTGGTTGTATCTTCATATAACCATGGTAGATTGTTATAAAAAGTCCATTGAGTCTATTGATGAAAATGGAGAACCAAGAGTCTTATAGGGTAAGAAGAAAACTACATCAGTTAGGATGGTGACAATTATGCAAGAAAAGTGCAACCATGGGAAAGGGTGCAAGATATTTGCAATACACATTTATAGTGATAAGGGTACGGAGGTTGAGGATGTGGATGTGTTGAACAAGTACCTAGTTTTGCAGTGGTTTTGGGATGTATTTCTTGAGGACATTACAAAGTTTCCACTTCACAGAGAGGTATACTTTTCTATTGAGTTAGTGCTAAGGGAAACTCCAGCATCAAAAGCACCTTACAAGATGAGTACACCTAAGTTGGTTGAGTTAAAATTGTAGCTGAAGGAAGTGTTGGACAAGGGATACATTAGGCCAAGAGTATCATCTTGGGCACACCATATCTTTCATGAAGAAGAAATATGGTACTCTAAAATTATGCATTGATTACATGTAGTTGAACAAAATGACTATCAAGAATATGTATCCTTTGTCAAGGATCGATGACTTGTTCAATTCACTGAAGGGAGAAATAATATTATTGAAGATTGATCTGAGATCCAAATACCATCATGTATGCATCAAAGAGGAGGAAATTTAAAAGAATGCGTTCAAGACCATGTATGGGCATTGTGATTTTATTGTTGTTCCATTTGGCTTAACTAATGATCCAACTATGTTTATGTGCTTGATGAATTGTGTGTTGTGTTCGTATTTGGATCATTTTGTTATTCTGTTCATTGATGATATACTGGCATATTCTAAAACTGAGGAAGAACATGCCTAACATTTAGCAATAGTGTTGATATTGTTGAGAGAGCATAAATTGTATGTTAAACTCAGCAAGGTATAGTTTCTTTCAGACTGAGGTACACTTCTTGGGGCATGTTGTCTCCAAGGAGAGCATTGAAGTAGATCCATAAACGATAAGGGCCATCATGGAGTGGGTAGCTCCTAAGAATGTGGATGAGGTGAGATCCTTCATGGGCTTGGCAGGCTACAATAGGAGGTTCATTAGGAACTTCTCACAAATTTCTTATCCTCTCACATCATTGCAGAGGAAACTTAAGAAGTTCGAATGGAAAAAGGAGAGCGAGGCTAGTTTTGAGCAGCTCAAGTAGTTGTTGAGACATGTACTAGTGTTAAAGATTGCAAACCTAGACAAAGAGTTTGTAGTATGCACAGATGCTTGCAAGAGAGGATTTGGTGGAGTCCTTATGCAAGATGAACAGGTGTTGTGCTATGAGTCCCGGAAATTGAATGAGCACGAGCATAACCACCACACTCATGATCTCGAGTTGGAAGCGATTACACATGCATTGAAGATGTGGAGACACTACGTTCTACGCAGGAGGTTTACATTGAATAGTGATCATAGTGGTTTTCGATATCTATTTTCCCAACCAAATATGAATGGTAGGTAGGCTCGGTGGTTGGCTATGATCAGTGAGTTTGATTTCAAGATCAGATATATCAAAGGTAAAGAGAACATACTGGTAGATGCTCTTAGTAGGCGGGTACATGTAAATCACTTAGTAGCTATGAGCTCCTATGGTATAGACTAACATGGTAGGATCTTGTGAGTAGGTCAGCAAGATGTTAGATATATGGATATTGTGTACAGGTTGTAGTAGAGCATAGGTATAGGTACATGTACATGTGATAGTAAAGGTATATGTTTATGGGATGGTATAGGCGATGATACAAGTACAAGTAGTGGTACAGGTGTAGGTGAAGGTGTAGTGTATGTGGACTATTGCCGTACAATATATGGGTTTGTAAGTTTCCAAGACAAGATATATGTGTCGAATAGTAGTGAGATGAAGAAGGTGACCATGAGGGAGTTTCATGTGAAACAATATTTGGGTCACCCACATTATCAGAAGACACTGACAATAGTGAAGCAATACTACTATTGGTTGAATTTAAAGAGGGATGTAGCATAGATTGTGGCTAAGTGTTTTGACTGTTAGCGAGTGAAAGAAGAGTTCAAACATCTAGTTGGAATGCTACAATCGATCATGATTCCAGAGTGGAAATGGGAAGTCATTTCGATGGAATTCATCATAGCATTCCCGAGAACAGTGATACAACATGATTCCATCATGGTTATTGTGGACATGTTGATGAAGGTTTCACACTTCAGTCTGGTGAAGTCTACATTCTCAGCTAATGATGTGGCATAGGTATTCATTAGAGATGTTGTTAGATTGCATAGTGTTTCAAAGAAGTTTGTGTCAGATAGGGATGCGAAGTTCACTTCCAAGATTTGGAAGGAGTTGTTTGTAGGTTTGGGCATAGAGTTGGCCTTTAGCACAACTTATCATCCATGGATAGATGGACAGACAGAGAGGCTCAACAAGATAGTGGAGGACATGTTGAGGTCATATGTGATGCATCAACAATGGAAGTGGGAAGAGTATCTCCCCTTGGTAGAGTTCACGTACAACAATGGGTATGAGGAATCCTTGAGGATGAGTCCTTTTGAGGCGTTGTATGGGAAAAGTTGCAATACTCCTATCAGTTGTTGATTGCACTAGATATGTTGGTAGACATAGAACAGGAAATGTAGGCGATCAAGAAGAGTCTAGAGGTAGCACAGGATAGGCAGAAACGTTATGCATATCAGAACAGGTTGTTCAATGAGTTCCAAGTTGGGAAACAAGTGTACTTGCACATCGAACCAAAGAAGAGATCCTTGTGGATTGGGTCATGTGATAAGCTGGCACCATGGCTTTGTGGACCCTTTAACATTATTGAGAGGATTGGGCCAGTATCATATTGACTTGCACTACCTTAGATAGTGAATGTCCATGATGTTCTCCATGTGTTATTGCTTAAGAAGTACGTTAAAGATGTTGATAATGTGATTGACTACTCTATATTGCAAATGGAACCAGATAGATAATTCTAGCTGGAGTCTCAGTGTATATTACAGAAATAGGTGCTCACGCTCTAGAACCGAGCAATTAAGAAAGTTGAGATGTAGTGGAAGCACTTTTGTCCCGATGAAGCTACATGGGAGATGGTGGATCATATGTAGGCTATGTATCCTTCCTTGTTTCCTGGTTGAGGCAACACAATTTTTCCTTGGTGATTTTGGTGTGGTGTTTTGGTATATGTTTTGGTGATTTTGCTATATATACATATGTATATGGATGTAAATACTTCCATGAGATATGTTATAAAGCTCCAATAAGCAGTATGGTTGTCATGTCATTATGATTTCATGGTTTGATGTTTTGATGTTGGTTGATTGTCAATAGGTTGATCATTGTAATTACTTCATCAAGATAAGTTATAAACATCCATCGAAAATATATATTTTTCTTATAGCACCTTTGTGGTTATGGGTGTTGTTGAACACTGAAGATAGTGTTCCCCCAAGGGGGAGGGTTCTATAACAACCCTTGTGAAAATTCCATTTAATAAAAGTTAATAAAGGAGAAACAATAATCATGGATGATGGGACACTTATTCCAAGCTAAATGTTGGGAAGAATCTAAGTGATGTGGATCACTTGTGAGTGTTTATGGCTAAGGAAATTGGCAAAGGAAATGGTTAAGGCTTTGGAAAGGAAAAATGGTATTTTTGGAACATTTATTTATGAAAATAATGGAATTTAGGAGAAAAGGGAGTTGAAAGGCCACAGGTTGCATGTGAGGAGGAAATTAAAGGAAAATAATGGAAAATGAAGTAAATAGAGGCCTCATTCTTAAAATGGCTTCGAAGGATAAGTTGGTAGCCTTTTGTCAATTTAGTTTTGGAGGTATCTCGTTATTCTCTCTCCCTCTCTCAAATACTCTTGGAGACTTAGAATTTTCTTGGAGCACTCTTGGTGGGTGTGGCATATTTGGATTCTTGGATCAAGAAGGCAAAAGAAGAGCAAGAAAGGGCAAAAAAGCATCAGGATCAGTAGCTACATCATATTTTCTTGTAGGTACCAAATTGCATGTATGATTTCTTCACTAGTTTTGGCATGAATGACATATGCATGAGGACTTTTGGTTGAGATCTATCATTGACATGGAGGATTGTCTGGATTGAATAATCAATGTATCTATGACCTAATGGATCGAATGGAAGTTGATGTGTTGAGACATCAATGTTCTTAGTGACTCTCAGCTAAGTATGAGATCCCTATGCTCAAAACTGTTATTTATACCTGTAGATTACATATGCATGATATGTTTGATGAAATGCCTGTCATGGCTAGTAGGAGTCCAATTAAGGTCTTGAACAAATATTTTATTTAGTACTATCATTTCCATGTTATTTTATTTATTTGAATAGATGGTTCAATTTTGGGCAGTGACCTGGGTTCTAGGTTTGAAACAGTGATTCAAATAAAATCTCGGAGTCGTTGGTAGAGCACTGACAATATTTGTCTATGGTTGCTGGAAGGAAAGCCGTTGAGAGTGATTTTGTTCTTCTACTCATTGTCTTACCTATAGCATGGGAGAGATTGAGCCTTAAATTGTCCAAAGGTTTAGTGGGACCCCAAGGAAAGCTGTCTAAAGTATTGGATTGGTTCCTAAGGGTCCTGTAGCTGATGATTAATGTTTGTATGGTGTATTTTCATCTGTTCCACTTCCCTAACATAACTTAATAGGTCGAAACATATCATAGTGGCCTCTTGTCGCATGTTTTTCGTGACTAGTCGGTTGCTTGGGTAGATTTCGGAGGATGCGTTACACCACTTCATTTCTTTCACTTGGTTTGGACTTCCCAATTTAGCTCCTACCTCTAAGGGGCAAGCCTACCCAAGCATAACATGATTCCTAGTAGTGACAACCCGATGAGTAAAAAAGAAATATCATGAACAAATAACACGGTGATGTAAACCACTCCATTTTTTCACTTGGTTTGGACTTCCCAAATTAGCTCTTATTACCAAGGGGCACCACTACCTAGGCATGACATGATTCCTAGTACTGAAAACCCAATGAGTAAAAAATAAATAATGTGAATTGATGAAATTCCGATGTAAATCACTCCTTTTTTTTCACTTAGTTTGGACTTCCGAATTTAGCCCCTACGTCCAAGGGGCACCACTACCTAGGCATGACACAGTTCCTAGTAGCGACAAACTGATGAGTAAAATAGAAATCTCGTGAACTGAAGGTGAGCCTTTCCCTAACTTCTAGATAATCATTTGTCTCCCCCTCTATGGCGGCTACATTTTTAGTGTCCCCTAGGAGTAAGGTTGTTATCTCCAATGTGTAGACTGCAACAATCTTTCGGAGGTCTCCCACAAAAGGTGACATGTCTATAGTAGCTAAGAAGGAACTATCCGAGCTATTGTGTCTATGACTACCTTCATTCTAATGTTAAAGATAGGTAGGGCCTATAAGAAATATTTGCTCAAATTAATTCCCTTTCTACCGTGAAAATTAGTTTAGTGAAGGTAGAGGTATTGAGTTCAAGTAGTTGACTTCATATAGATGCTTTAAGTGACACTTCATATTTAATTTCATATTCATGATAACAACAATCCTGATAAGGTAGATGCAATCTGTATCGATAAAAGAAAACGACTTGCTAAATATTCAAGAGGTGTGGTTGGTAGAAGCTTCCCATACGTCACGCTTTAAGGTTTGGCCGATATTCATGGAGAGGCATACAATTGAGGGGATAAAACACTCTTTTTATACTGTTACTAGGGAATTATCCCTGTTCTACAAACAAAATTTATATGATAGCATTGGAATTTCACTCTATATCGAAGAAAAGTTTTTAGTATAAAGGTTCATCTCTACTTCAAAGAGGAGAATAACCAATAGAACGTTTGTGGGACAAATTCGAGGAAGTTTCCAAGTTATATTTTCATCTTAATTCTATAGAGAAGGTTCATTCAAATCCTTAATACTTATATCAATTTAAATTACATATAGCTTATTATTTATAGGACGTTAGCTTTGATTGGAGACTTCAGATTCTGAAATTCCACTGGGGATTCACCACAACAAATTTAGATCCAATATCCATTGCCAGAAGATCTACATCCAAAGGAATATAAATTAGAAAAGGGGACTCCAAAAAATAATAAAGGAACTTCAAATTTAATTTGTCCAAAATAGTTATGGCTATAGATTATTTTTTTTTATCAACAATGCCAACTTCAAATGCATTCCTGAATAAAGGAAAATACTTTGACAAGATCCATGGCCACCAGTAAAATAAATAGAGACTCAATTGAATAGCTAAAATTAATTAAGAAATCTATAAAAATGAAAATATCCAATCCAATCATTGTTATTCAATTTATATATATACATTGAATAAGATATATTTGAATGTTGTTGCCTCTAGCACATGGATTTATCACCACCAATCAATATAAATAAAAATTATCCCATCTGCTGGAGTGTAGAAGAGAAGTTCTTCCTTTTTCACATTCTTCCTCCTCCCATATCCTTCCTTTGTGAGATAATATCTCCTGGTGAATATGGATGAAGTTTCACAATCAACAGTCACATATATTGTTGTTCCATGCAAGTACTTGCTTCTTCCAGTTATTCCTTATTGTATTCATTCCTTTGATGTATTCAAACCTCAGTCGATATGGCTAGAGTTGCACAATCAATAGTTACATATAATTTTGTTCCATGCAAGTACCTGCTTTTTCTAACTATTCATTAATATATTCATTCCTTTGATGTATGCAAAGGGATGAATGGATGGGGAATAGATCGTTTGTGTATACATTCATTGCTCTATATAGAAATGGCCTCTGCTAAGAGTTAGAAATGAGAAGTATGAGACTGACCATGTCTGTAGTTACTAATAAATTGCAGGTTGGTGACCTAATGAAGGATGTCCAAGCTCTAATACGTGCAGGTGATGGAGAATTTCTCATGAGCATCTCCATTGGTATGCCATCTTTATCCATCTATGCTCATCATAATTCATCTCCAAAGATATGAACAACTTGTATGTGAAAACTTCCTTTGACCTCAAGTTTACAATTTGAGAAATAAATGCAACACCAGTAAGGGAATTTCATGGCCCAAATGATTAAATTGCCTGAAAGAACTTATAGGAATGGGACAAATAGCTTAGGCCGCTAAGTCCACTAGCATTGAAAGAGGCGAGAAATAATTTTTTCATATCAAGGCCTTCCCCGTGGTTCGTTAATGTAACTGACTTGTAGGGTTGTAACCAACTTTCAACGAACTCTCCAGTGCATATGATGATTCAATAACAAATAATTTTTTAATCATCCAATGGTGCAAGATAGTACACCATGGCACGAGAGGTGAGTTTTTCCTAGAGGAAGGCCTTACGAGGTAATTATAATTATAATTATTAATTATATTTTACTTTTATTTTTATGTAATTTGACCAATTCAAAGTATTTTATTGATAATTATCATTATTATTTTGATTTTTATTTCATTTTGATGTTTAGAGGACATTACAAATCTCTACAATCTAGGTTGGAGAGTGGCTCTCTATGCAATTGTTTTTAACCATTTATCACTTTTAGTTGAGCACACATGCAAATGTTTACAAACATTTACCCCACTACAACATCTAACCATAGCTCTTTTTTAGATTTAATTCTAAAAATGTTATAAAATAACATTAAAATTAAATATTTTTAAACATTTCGATTTCGAAATGAGTTGTGGTTTTTGGGAAAGTGATATTGATAAGCCATGTATTGGCCCATGGTATTGTAACAAAACATATTTACAAGTTAATAGTATCCATTGTAAAATGGGTTAATATACATGGTTAAG
>APFE030433428.1:35819-70264 GCA_000404065.3 Pinus taeda | reverse complement strand
CAAATAATTTTTTTAATTTATATAGTAAAATGGATGTTACTTTCTAACTACTATTTCTCTGTGATATTAGATGTATATTATGAATTTCTTTTATATAAAAAATTGTTCATCATTTTATTAACAAAAACAAAATTACAAAAAAAAATGAATTTAAAAATTATTTACATTTAACACCTACATGATCAATATTATACTACACACCATCATAGATTCATCTTAGCTCCTGATCTACCAAGCCTCGAGAGAGATCAAATATATTCTTTCTATAAAATAGGTTTAAACTCAATAGATTTGATCCCTCTGGGTGCTTGGTAGATGAGACATTAATAAGGATCTATGTTGGTTATAATTATTAATTTAATTTAATTTTTTGTTTTATATAATTTGACTAAGTCAAAGTGTTTTATTGATAATTATAATTATTATTTTATTTTGATGTTTACATGACATGACAACATCACGACACGACAACATCTCTACATACTAGGTTGGAGAGTACACTTTATGCCATTACATTTAACCTTTTATTATTTTTTAATTGAGCACACATGCAAATCTTTACAAACATTTACATCATTACAACATATTCCCGTAGCTTTTTCCTTTTAGATTTAATTTTAAAAATGTTATAAAAAAACCAAAATTAAATATTTTGATTTTGAAATGAGTTATGGTTTTTGGACAAGTGCTATTGATAAGCTATGGTATTGGCCCATGGTATAATAACAAAGCCTATTTACAAGTCAATATTATGCATCGTAGTTAAATATTTTTAAATATTTTGACTTTGAAATGAGTTATGGTTTTTGGACAAGTGGTATTGACAAGCTATGGTATTGGCCCATGGTATAGTAACAAAGCCTATTTACAAGTTAATATTATGCATCCTAAAAATGATGGGTTAGTAAACATGGTTAAGAATCTTGTTATATTGTATGTTTATTGTAAGTGTTAAGTTTTCATTTAAAATTTGTAATAAAATTAAAAAGAAATAATAAATTGAAATAAAATATTTGTAATATTTTTTGAAATGAGTTATGATTTTTGGGTATGGGGTCTTGATAAGCTATGATATTGGCCCATTGGCCCATGGTATTGTAATAAAATCTAGAGTTGAAAATATCATCGTAAAATGGTTGATGTAATATTATTTTGTATTTATAATTAAATTTAGATATGTTACGAAATTATTATTTTAATTTATATGGTAAAATGGATGTTAATTTATAACTACTATTTATATGTGATAAATTTTAATGTGATATGTATATTATGACTTTCTTTTATTTAAAAATCCGTTCATCATTTGGTAATTTGACAAAAACCAAATTACAATAAAAAAAAAAAAAAAATTGAACTTAAAAAATACTAACATCTAAGTTATAATATCTAATGCCTACACATCAACACTATACTTGGTTGTATAGAGCCTCTTGAACACTATATTGGGATGTAGGCAATTGGTAATTATGTGTATTTCCATGTTATAATTCATGTTATGGTTTTTAGTGTTAACATTAATATTTTTATTTTTTTGTTACTTAGCATAGAATTTGATATCCCAATTATTATGTTATTGAGAAAAAAACACATAATTTAAACTTAAATTTTGAAAAGCTTCTTATAGATAATGAGTAGTTTTATTTCACACAAAATTATTTTTTGTAATTTGACAAAAACCAAATTACAATATAAAAAAATTTAACTTAAAAAATACTAACATCTAAGTTATAATATCTAATGCCTACACATCAACACTATACTTGGTTGTAGAGAGCCTCTTGAACACTATATTGGGATGTAGGCAATTGGTAATTATGTGTATTTCCATGTTATAAGTCATGTTATGGTTTTAGTGTTAACATTAATATTTTTATTTTTTTATTACTTAGCATACAATTTGATATCCCAATTGTTATGTTATTGAGAAAAAAGCACATAATTTAAACTTAAATTTTCAAAAGCTTCTTATAGATAATGAGTAGTTTTATTTCACACAAAATTATTTAATGATTTTGTTTGGTATAAAAAATGTATTATATCAAGCCTATTTTCTAACTTCTTTCTTTATGAGTATGTTTGGATGTGAACTTTTACAAAATCGACTTTAACATTACAAAAAGAATTTTTGAATTACGTCATTGACAATTGTGACATCCTTTTAAGCCTCAAACATTGTGAGAATGTTTTATTTATCCAAAATTATTTAATGATTTTGTTTGGTATAAAAAATAGATTAAATCAAGCTAATTTTCTAACTTCAATGTTTATGAGTATGTTTGGATGTGAACTTTTACAAAATGGACTCTATCAACATTATAAAAGGAAATTTTCAATTACATCCATGACAATTGTGACAACCCTCTAAGTTTCAAACATTTTGAGAATAATTCATGTCTCTTTAACTCTGCCTCATTGTAAGCCAAAAATCAAGGAGATATAACCTTTATAACATTAATTCTTCAAGCAACATGTGTTAGGTATAGGTGAGGTTCTTAAGAATGACCAATGGAAGGAAAATAATTTTTATTATTATTAAACTTATGCATTAGAGTTTATACTTTAATATCCCACACTAAGATTCATTTTTGCATGATTCGTGGAATAATGTGAATAATGAATATCCGCATTAATATAATATAGTGAGTTTGATGACTAACTTCATTTAGTTTAGAGTTTGTATAGATCATGAGAAGCTCCAAATCATATATACATTTACTTAAATAATATGTTATGGATGCAATCATGCTATATCTTTATTATAGAAAGACTTATAAAGAAACTAGGATCTCTTAGTTGCTTTTACATTTCTTTGATAGAATTATTACTTTTCAACAAAGGCTTCAATATTTAGTACAATTTCTCCTTGTCTAATAATATTTACAGTAAACATTATTCTCATGGTTAAGTATAATTGATGTGTTCAAGCTATGATTCAAAGATCATCTAAGATGTAGTATAGTTTGATCGATCCCGATAGTTAAAACTATGTTTTTCCTCATTAGAGATCATGGGTTCAAATCCAAAGAGGGATAGAGTATACAAATGTTTTTAAATGGATTCACTACCCCAAATAACACTTGGGGTATAGTAAAAAATCACAATCTCATCCACAACTATATCAGCATGGCAACCAAAAATACCAAAATATCGAATAGTTAGAGTGCACCCTACCTTAATTTCATACAACTTCAACTTCATGTTAATAATGTAATTAAATATCTATACT
Organism: Pinus taeda; assembly: GCA_000404065.3. Classification (NCBI taxonomy): domain Eukaryota; kingdom Viridiplantae; phylum Streptophyta; class Pinopsida; order Pinales; family Pinaceae; genus Pinus; species Pinus taeda. The sequence goes on along the minus strand of APFE030433428.1, from coordinate 67,035 downwards.
CTACCTCAAAAAACTTTGCATACACATCTTGATATAATAATATTACCCTAACATAATTATTTTGGAGTCCTTGGATCTAACTAGGCGATCAAATCCTAGGCCCAAACTCAAACGCAAAAATCTTGATGGAAAGGTAGATCTTTGGATATAAATCAGTCTATTAAATATGATGCCTAAGTGCAAGTATTTCAAGGAGGATGCTAAGGTTTTGTGAGTGTTGATGCTTAGTTTTTGTTTTATTTTTGCTTTTGTATCAAGAGAATTGGTAGATTTGTCATTTGTCATTCAAGAGGTCTAAGGTTGAGTCAAAGGGACTACCCCTATACTCCTGAGCCTAAAGTAACAACCCACAAGTCATGTTAGGTGGATTAAACAAGTTTTGAACTTGGGGGTGGGTGCAAGAGGAGGGGGTGTGTGTTGACGTTTCAAGTGCAATATATGCAAGCACAATATTTATGAACTATCGGTAATTACTTTGAATGATATAGATCTTCTTTTAACAATTACAGTTTGTCATTAACAAATTATACTTTTAAAATCCAACCATAAACCATAACGGCAAAAGAGATCACAATACAAAAAAGAGAACACAAGATCTAGCCCCAGAAAATCCACTTGGGGAACAACCCAACAACCTTTCCTTAGAGAAAAGTTTCAGTTCGAGAAGAGTTACACCTAATGCAGCTAGTCAAAAACTATGTCTATGGTCAAAAATTTTCCACAACCCTCATGTCAAGCCTCTAGAAACTCACTATGATAAGATGTACCCTATGCCTAAATTCAACAATTAGAATATGCCCAAAAAATGCAGCGTCCCAAAATTTCAGTGTTCACAAAATATGTTGCCCAATAACTGTCTAGAAATTTGGCCTACCCACAAGCTGTTACATAGAAAAGGTCACACTTACAAGTTTAGAGATATATATGTGAGCTCAAGAGGGAGAGAGGTATTTGTCATATTTGTCATTTTCTACTCCTTTAACCTTCACTTGGATTCCTAGAAAATGTCTTATTTTGATGAGATCGAATGGTGCTCTTATGTAGGAGGCCAAATGCCTTTTAATGGATGTCATTTCCTTGAAAAATGGGTTTGTCTCTTTAGTGGGGTCGACTTGACTTGAGGGAGGCCCAACTTACAAATTTTTGGTGCCAAAAATTTAATCTTCAAATTTTCTCTTTGAAATTTCATGAAGAACATGTCTTACAATACTTTTTCAAGGACTAAATAATCAAAATAACATTAATAACATGTCCTACAAGTTATTTATACATTACAAGGGCTAAAATACAAATTACGAAGACAAACTATAACTAAAATAATTCAAGAGAAACAAATATTGGTCAACAAACTAGTTATGATGCAAAGTTTTTACCATGCTCTAAGGCAACCACTCACCCTCTAACACTACCTCCAATGTTTTAGATTGATCATGACATTAAATATTTTTACTCCTTAAAAGCTGCATTGTCATACCACTGAGGTTTTTCAAATCACAATATCATTAATATATATTTTTGAAATCTTGGGAGGACTATATCTTCATCATGTCCAATATATCACCCCTATCAGGGAAGGGAATACAATCAATGGCTTCACATCAAGAGTGCCTTAACATAGCACCCAATCACCGTCTATCCAATACCTTGTGGACAACAATATCTTTAATATCCAATACCAAGTGGACCACAATTGTATTATTTATTTCTAAAGATTTTCAGTTAGATTGTAACTATGTAGTCATAAGAATAGGTTTGGAATATCAACTTTAAATTATTTCTTGAAATTAAAATTTAACCAACATACATACATCTTATGTACGGATCTAACATTGAGAGGGATCAAATTTTTTACTTGCAAACTTCTTTAGAGTGCAAAATAGAATGTTTTAATTTTCATTGTTTAAATTCCTAGAGTATATATAACACCAAATAAATGTATTTAACATAAAAACTTATTTTTCATGAAGGATACATATTTTTTTTAAATGATATATATATATATATAATTGAAATTAAAATATTTTATAGATAACATGTACATCAAGACATTTAATCATGCAAATTAAAATTGTTATTATATATATATATATATATATATTGTAAGCCTGGTAGGAGAAAGGCAACGTGGTGCTCCATCGGTCAAAGAAGCTGGCACAAATGGGACAAGAGAATACTACTATTCTTAGTCTCCCATATGATTTACTTCAATAGTGCTTGCTTAGAGTTCCCTACAAATCACACTCTAACCTCAAACTTGTTTAAAGAAAATGGAGGGATATGTTGATGTGTGGCCCCAGTTTTGCAAGGACTAGATAATCATTGGTACAAGTGAGCACTTGATCTGTGTGGTTAAATATTTCAATCTTCCCAGCACTAATTATGAGCACCATACATATCGGACTCAACGTACCGGACACATATTGGTATTGGACCCTCTAACGTTTACCTGGCAAATTCTTAGTCAAATTTCATATTTCCCATTGGAATTCCCTTTGGATGTAAGAGCATTTGCGTCAACGGCAAGTTATTTCTCGTGGGTGGACTACATCCACAAAATCGAAGTCGGTTCATCGTAAGACCTTCTCGTTAGCATGTTGGCTTCTCGTAACCATTTGGCGGATGCGAAGTCGAAGTTATAAAGCATCTGAATATCTTCAAGGTTTTGTGGATGTAGTCCACCCAGGAGAAATAGCTTGTTGTTGAGAAAAACAGTCTTACATCCAAAGGGAATTGTAATGGGGATATCCCGAATGTGTCGAAGAATTTCTAGGTATATGTGAGAGGGTGCAATACTAATATGCATCCCGCATGTTGAGTCCTATATGTATGACGCTCATAGTTAGTGCTGGGAAGACTGAAATACGAAACCACATAGTTCAAGTGCTCACTTGTTCCAGCGATTATCTGGTCCTTGTGAAACTAGGGGCCACACATCCACATATGCCTCCATTTTCTACACTCAAGTTTGAGGTTAGAGTGTGATTTGTAGGGCACTCTAAGCAAGCACCCAAAGTATATCATCTGGGAAACTAAGAACAGTAGACTTCTCCTGTCGCAGCTATGCCAACCTCTTTGACCAAAAGAGCACCATGCTACTTTTCTCGTGAAATACAACAGAATGTCAAAATTCAATATATATATAATATATAATATATATATATTATATATATTTATATTATATATATATATATATTATTAATTATTGAAACCCACATTAAATATTTTTTTCATATAGTATATTAAAACAAAAAATAACAATCTTTTTTGTATATATAGATACATGTGAAGTTGATATCGACATAAATTAGTAAATATGGATCTTCAAATAGTTTATTTAAATCCTTTTTTGAAAAAAAAATTGAAATCTGAAGTTGATATTGAGATATAGTAAATATGGATATTCAAATAGTTTACTTAAATATTTTAGTAAAAAAAAATTGAAATGTGAAGTTGACATATGCATAAATTAGTAAATATGGATCTTCAAACATTTTATTTATATATTTTGTTGAAAAAAATTTGAAAAGTATAAAATTTAAATATCTTACTTACACGCTTTTTTTTACTTCTAATTACTTTATAGCAGATATTATTTTTCTATTTATAACATAATTTTACTTTTATTTTAAATGTGCTGACTGATAGACATACTTCCACATCCCCTCATACTAAGTTGTAAAGTAAACATCAAGACTCAATTTGACTTTTAAGTTTTTTTTTTTTTTTTCATTTTTTCAATTAGTTTAATACTAAATCAAAATACCATAAAATTTATTATTCACATTTCAAAATCACTTGTTATATCAATAATTTACCAATAAAATTAAATTTTAAATCAAATTTACACTTCATATTATGATATAAATAAGCATATACATGAATTACCAAATAAAAATTTAAGATGAATTTATTTAAACCCAAAATTTTATTACAATCATATTCTACATGCTACTTTGTCAAACATTTTTTTAATATTTTAAAGAATTTTATACCAATTGATATTCTGCGTGTCGTACCTATTCTCAAATGGAAAAAACGTTCTGCAGAATGTGCATGATAGAAACTTCGCGGCCTCCTGTTATCTGTAAAGATTTCTTAATTAATGGAGAGTCATTAATACTTCCATTAATGATTGAGTTAAAAAGTTTACATTACCTTACATCATTTTATTTTATTTTTATGTAATTTGACTTAATCAAAATGTTAAATATTACTTTACATCTCTATCATACTGAGCTATTGAACCCCTATCGAGGCAATAATATTTAATTCAATATAATTAATTATTTAATTCTCATTTAAATCGCGATGACCAAACATGCCAAGAAGTGTCGAACTTTTTGAACTAACTCTAAAAGTAAGTTGAACACCTTATATCAGAGGCATCAATTCTTTATATCTCTGAAATGCTTCACCCCCGTCCATTTGCTTGGTTTTCAACAAAGGGACAAGAGATGATTTTTCATAGGAGATGAGGAGTTGTAGTTGATCTCTTATTTATGTCCATGCCTCATTTTTGCAAGTATATGCCAAGTTAATATCTTAATTGGAGAATCCCACATTATCTAAGAAATCCGACACTTTTTTTAGGATTTAAGAGAATGAGAGGTGAGGGTGATAGGAAAGGCTTGCAGCAATGATTGAATATGAGATACAAATATCTCCAAGCTCCAACTCTTATATATTTTATCGATAGGTCGCCCATTTAATAATATTTTCATTGTATTGGTTACCAACTAGGAATCACCATCTACTTGGAGTTCTATGAAAGAATTGTCCTTGGCATGTCATGAACCTGTCTCCAAGGCGAAGAATGCAATGAAGTTATCACTATTTATCCTGCAACTACATGCATAGAGGAATAATGTTTGACCCCCACTATTTTGAAGGATTCCTCCACACACGTTCAACCTAGCTTACCTTTATAGATGCCATCAAAGTTTAGCTTTATAAAACCCACGGGGTGAGGTGTGAAAATTAATTGAGAGACCATCCCTATATCTGTGGATTGTGGAGATATATGGTGACCCATGGATGGTGAGAGCACTAGTTTACTAAGGATCCCTACCTCCTTATGGTTTGCCTCCCAATTTTCTTGTGTCGAGGAAGTAGATAGGATGGTTTCCTATAACCGTTGATGTATTAGTAGCTAGACCACTCATACTCGAGATTCCAATTATTTGAAAATCCTCTTGTTTCTTTCTTTTGAGGTTAAAAATAGAAGGAAACTTGGTATGAAAGTCGAGGCTCTCCTAAATTTAAGGCTATGGAAGATTCCCTATCTCCATTGATCGATTCTTTCTGTAAGGCTATTATATCTATGATCCGAGTGCCCAAATAGAAGAAGAATATGATGCCATAATTTCACAAAGAGGGAGCATAAATGATAAGAGTGCCAAGTATTCCTCATGATTCTTACATAGAGATAAATTTAAGGACTTGTGAAGCCTTTTTTCCTAATTTGATCCCAAGAGAGTGCTCATCTTCTAGACACCACCCATAGGAAGTGAAGAAATTTACGGCAATATCCCTACATTCATATTTTGCACCAAATAGACTCTTTAGGATGGTCCCTATGGTGAGCTAACAAAGCATAGAATTATTTTATTATGAACATCCCTTTTGTTTGGTATCCCCAGCATATTTTATCTAGGCCTTGTATCATTGGAATTTTCTAATACAGTATTTCTCATTCTAATTTGGCCCATGCTTTTGTGGTTGGATGTTCGAGTTAGTCCTCAATGATAATCCAACTTCTCCATTTGGTGGAGTTAGTGGGTGGTTTCCAAAATTATGACTTTGTGCTTTCTTGTTGTGTTATTGTGTAATTCTCTAGTTCTTGGAGCTCTTCAGAGTGTCCTAATATAGTCATTTTTTTCCAGGTGTCTCTCCAAAAGAGAGTCATTTGACTCTCCCTAATTTCTCAGAATGCATGGTCTTGAACTAGGCTCTTTGTCTTGTCATATTCTATATTAATGATCCTTGAGAGAATTATAGGTTTCATAACTTAGCCAATTGAGAGGTGTGGTGGCTATATATTTTATTCTATATTTTCTTCCATAATTTTGGCACACCTTGGATCCATGTTCGCCATAGTTTCACCCCCATCATCCTACTGAGAGTTTTTTGGTCCTAGATACCTAAGCCACCTATCATTTTCGAGAGGCAAAGTTTCTCCTATGCAACCAATGACCATTTTCTTTCTTTCTTATTTCCCTTCTAGAGAGAATTTATATATAGAGTCTTGATAGCTCATAGAATAACAATATGATTTTCCATTATTTTTAGTTGGCACAATGGTATGGCTTGTAAAATTGATTTTAAAAGCACCAAACTTCTTTCGAGATTAAGTGAATTGAATAACCATCTTTTAAAATTTTGAAGGTTTGAGTGTGGAGTGCCTTGCGAGTAGGCTATATGTATGGAAAATTCAAGCACGAGATCCCTAACATACTTATCTAGTAGTTTTGTAAGGGGACAAACAATGGAGCTCGATTACACTTTTTGGCAAAAGAGGGCACATTTGGGTTGAAAAATCAATAGCTCAATTGAGCCATTTAAGCGTCCAATCAAGTCATTTTTAAGGGCTCGATTGAGCTGCTTGGGCACTAAAAAGGTAGCTCGATCAAGCATTAAAAACTAACCCTTGATCAAGCTATAAAACTCAATCGAGCTATAGCACTTGATCGAGCTATATGGATTGATCAAGCTATAAGAGTCAATCAAGAATTAAGCCTTGATCGAGCCCTATGGCTTAATTGAGCCCTTTTTTTTAATATATACCGCTCTCGCAGTTTGTGCACGCCATTTACACAAAACATGGGAGCATGACCAATAGTTTAAGATTAGTTTGACTGAGGTTATTAGAGATTGATCGAGTAATGGAGTGCTCAAACAAACCTCACCAACATTGCAGAGGCTCAAAAAAAGATAGGTACTATATATTTTCTCTTTCTCATTTTTTTTTTTTATTCTTTCACAAAATGTAACAATTTAATTAAAAAAAAAACAACCATGTACAAAAACCATGAAAACTAATTAATTAAAAAAAAGAACCATACAAAAACTATGAAAACCACAAAAAAACCTTGAAAAAACCTTGAAAACCCTTAGAAAATCACAAAACCAACCTAGAAAACCATGAAAAAACTCTTGAAAACAAATTCAAAGGCCATGAAACCAACCTAGAAAAATATCAAAAAGACCCTTCAAAACAACCTAGTAAATACATTGAAGCCAAATAAAAACTATAATGTAGGTTTTAAATTTATTTCTTACTTGCAATGTCTTCTGTATTAAATGCATATTTTCTTATTTTGAATGGTAATTTAAACATTTCTTTCTAATTGTTTCTTATTTTGAAGTTTTTCTTTAGAAATTTTGTGAAATAAATTTTCATTTTTTTTAATTTTTTTTTTTTAAATTTAAAATGCATTTTAAATTTCTAGCAAATTTGACCAAAATATACCACAAAAAACTCGAAAACAGAAAATAATGAAATTATAAACAATAAATAAGTAAATTAGAAGCTTGAGGTTGATGTGACGAATATGGTTTCTCATAGTGAACCTCTATTTATAAAATAAGAAATTTTACTTTATTTTATTTTTTAAGTTTAAATTAATTTATATTTTAAATATCTTTTTAATAATAGAACATAGTATTATTCTAATTTTAAAAATAAAAGACTAATATATAAAAATAAAAGACTAATAACAACAAATGGACAAGGTCGTGGAGGGGTACGAGGACATCTTTACCTCCCCCGCAGGGGTGCCTCTGCACTGTTAGGTCAAGCACTCCATCGATTTGAGCCCAGGTGCGTCGCTGCCCAATGGACCAATCTATCGGTGCTTCGCTTTAGAGAACGACGAAATCAAGAGATAGATTTAGGAGCTACTGCAGAAAGGTCAGATTCGGCCGAGTTCATCGCTGTGTGGGAGCCAGATTGTGTTGGTACATGTTAGTGTCTGTATCTTCATCCCTCCATGAGTGATCAAAATTTCTTTTTTTGCATGCATTTTAGGCGTCCCATTCGATCAGTTGGACTCCATTAGGTCATGTATCATCTGATGGTAGTGTTTCTTTGTCAAATTTCCCTCATGCCTTTCATCTGCTAGCCTATTTCCATATGTACAAGTCATTTGCTGTCATTTTTATTTCATTTCATTTGCAGTAGTCATTTTAGGGTTTTCAAGTCTCATTAGGTCTAGGGTTTCCGACCATGGTCTTCATAAGCTCAATAAGAGGTTAGCAAGCACATGAGGATGTCAAATAAGTTCATAAAATCACAAATTCTACTAATGATTTGCTCCATCAAGGAGTTTTACCTCAAAACTCTGTTTTGAGGTGAAAACAGGGTTTTTCCATTCCATGTAAAAATTTCTTGTATATTTAATGTTTTCATATGTAACAGAGCATCATTTGTAGCCTTGGGTCACCTTGCCAAACTCCAGCACTCCAGCTCCTACAAAAAAGACAAGAAAATACAAGCATTAGTCCATCAAATGACAAAAAGAGAGCCAAACTGCAAAACATAATTTTTAAAGAATAAAGTGAAAAGGAAAACTTTAGAAAGTGGGTTTTCATTTGTGTTGAAGACTTCATTTGTGCTAAAAGTGAGAGAGGAAAAGGAGAAAATCACGTTTTGAGGTGAAAAGAGGAAAATTGCAGCAAGTTTCGAAATTTCCCTTGGCACAATGCATGTGCCTGGCGTGGTGCACCGGGCACAGGATTTACATACAATTTTGAACACGCGCGACGCACTTGGGTGTTGGCCCGGTGCACCAGTCTGCCAAGTGAAAAATTCATTCAATCAACCTTCTAAAGCTCCAAAATTTTGCAAACACCATTCCTCCAATTAAGTAAAGCCTCCGATTTGCCATAGTAAGACATTTCATCATCCTTGATGGTGTTTTAATAGGTGAAAAATCAAACCCTAATTTGCTTCACAATTGCATTGCAAAACTGTCTAGGGTTTTGTAATTTTGTCATACTTGTTGTTTTTATTCCCCTACATAATTCTCCCATATCCCATCTCTCTCCACTAAATTTCCCTAATTTTATTCCCCTTTCCCTCTCTCATTTACACTCATCCTACTCCCTTTTCCCCAAACCCTAAAATCCTAACATGTAATTCCCACTATTCCCCAAACCCTAATCTTCATTCCCAAAACCCTATGATTCCCTAATAACCCTACAACCAACATCAAAACCTTCCACTCATCAATCCCACTCATCAAATCCCAAGCGAGAAAACAACAGTCACATATTCTTGAAATAAAATCTCTTTATACTCATCATTTTACACCATACAGTGGAAAATGTGGAAATAGATTTAGCTTATAAAAGGGATGAGGAAACTGTGAGTGATTCCTCCCAAGAGATTCATTCACCAAGAGAACCACATAAGGGAGGAAAACACAACCCGGAGGAGCCCACCACACTCACAACGTTACCAACTTGCCCTCTTGCAGTAACATGCTTCAAACATCAGCCTTGCTACCAGTTTTGTGAGATGGTGCAGAGGGTGAAATGCCACCATGAACTTGCTAGGCTATTTTTCCTTCATCTTCATAATGGCCAAGTGAACTTAGAGGGTGTTTCCTTCACTTTGACACATGAAACTATACTTGCAGCAACAGGTATTCCAAATCTAGGTGAACAGTGGAATAAAGGACAGCTTGTGCACAAAAAGCATTATGAGCCTTATATCAAGGCTAGTTATCAAAAGCAAATCAATAGGGTCTTTCTTTTTAGATACCTACAAGACACCTATGCTCCACTCATGAAGCTCATTATCAAATACTTCACCTGTGAAGGGAGATTTTCTCACTTGTACACTTATCATGTTAGATTATTGACGCATTTCACTAGAGTGAGGATGATCAACCTCCCTATTTCATATGCAGAAATATTGAGAAAATGGCTACATTGGTGCAAACAAAACCTCTTCATCAACAATTCAACAACATTTATCACTTTCCATTGATCAATATTGTTGTTTTGCATCTACTGAGCTTGCTGAATGTTTCATGGGATGCTTACATTTCACATGAGGCTTTCAAAAGCCCTCAAGTGACCCCATCAGTATTTCAGGAGGAAGGAGGGCCTTCAAATCAGCATGAGGTTCATGAGACTCAAACTACATGTGTGCTATTGTTTGTCACTTATGAAAATGGAACAAGAAGATTATTTGCAGTTGCCAAATGAGTATTATCTCCACCTGGGGTGGAAGGGGTATCGTTTCCTTTATTAGACCATAGGAAAATGCTATCTTCACCCAAGGTGAAAGGGGCTTTTCCTTCTTCTTCAACAAATTAGGTACATGATAAAGGGAAGCAACTATCGCATGAGGAAGGGCCTTTTGAAGGTCAGGAGAGAGATTTTATTTTGATTCAAGAGGAGGATACTAATTTGAGCTCCCAAAGCTCAAGAGTCGAGGAGATCATCAAACAACAAGAAGTTTACATCCATGCTTTATCTCTTAATCTTGAAAGTGCTAAATGGATCACTAATTACCTTGAGCAATGGAACAAGCAGTTGGAGGATAAACAGACAATTATGGAGCTGTAAACCATAAGAGAAAACAAGCAAGCAACAAAAAGGAGGAAAGTCAAATTAACACCGTTTGAGCAAGAGATTGATGCTGACCAGGAATCTTGGCTAGAAAGGGCGAATATGCACTTGGAGAAGCTGCTTGAGAAAGCCAATAAGGAGAAAAAGATGTTGTGACACATGGCTTATCACTATTTGGTGCGAAACAAAATTTGCAAAACTAGGATAAGGTGCCTAAAAGCCAAGTTGAGGAAGACTTTGAGGAGAAAGAAAGAGCAAGATAAGCTCAATATCTTGGCTAAAGCTTCATTGGCCAAGTATTTTACTTGATGCAGACAACTCATGCCAAATTTCAAGAAATTTGGCAAACGTTTTGGCAATTTTGAATTTTTCAAGGAAAAAACAGGTTTTTCAAGCAGGTGCGTAGCGCCACCTCACGCTCACTTTTGATAGGGACCTCCTTTGCAGGAAAATTTTGAATTTTTGGATTCCTTATGAAAATTTATGCATGCCCAGAAATTACTAGGAAATTTTGACAAGTTTTGGACCTCCAAAAGGGTGAAAAACACCTCAAAAATGCCCTCTCTGAAACTTTTTGGCAACACAGGAAGCATTGTTTGGAGAACTGATTTTTGGAGGGGCAAATGGACACAAAATTCAAATACTCCACTTGTCCTAGAAAGTAGACAAATAGACCTTTCCAACAAACCAAGGTAGAGAAAATTTGGTGAAGGGGAAGGTTTCCAAATTAAGTTGGGAAAAGGCGATATGCAGAGAAAAAGTGGTGCTACGCACAGAACAAGTGGCGCTACGCATAGTATGAAAAAGTGCCAATTTTGCTCAGAAACTCTGGTTTTCACCTAGTTTTCTTCTAGTTTGACTTTTACTCTCTCATGGTCAAATTCATGAGGTGACATGATGTAAATTGATGTGCTATGATGTAAAAATGATAAAAAATTGACTTGATAAGGTAGATACATCAGTTGTAGGTGGTTTAAAGTTGAATGAATCAGTTTCCTAGGTTTTAGAGGCAAGTTGTCCCACTTCCTATTTTTGTGTTTCTAGTTTAGATATGATTGAAACCACCCCTCTTCTCATGGATTCGACACCTGATGGATAGAACAGGTGGTTTGGAGGTCTATATTAGGTGTTTTTTCAGTCATTTGTAAATGTTGGACTCTTGTGAATGCTTTGAGAATTATTGTACATTCATTTTGTAGTTTGGCAAGGAAATAGACTAGAGTTTGTAGCATTTTGTGGGATTCTTGCGGCAAGGTGATTTAGTATTGTTTTTACTTCTATGAATCAAGTTACCATGTGTTTATGTGTGCCATTATCTCCCTCTTTTCAGCTTAACTAAATGAATAAAGTATAAAGGTGGAAATCATTGATATTGAAGAGGACTCATGACACTTCCATGCCCTCTCCAACTCCTCACTAGTCTTAAATCTCTCCATTTCACTTAATTCAAGGTACTAAAGCACTTGCCTACCTTGCCCCACTGAACCCTCTGCAAAATTGAGCTCATTCCCCAGACCCAAAATTGCCTTTCACATCTGATCCAGCAAACCTCCATTAAATTAAATCAAACTCCTCTGAGCATATACCTAGCCTAAAATTAGTCTTTATATCAGTCATCTCAAGATTTACTTGCCATATTTTCCTGAGATTGACAAGGAGAGAGCCCTCTCCCGACCTGGTAGGGCTAGCTACCAGGTTAAGCGTGGTTCGATGTTACCCTAGACCTGCCTTTCTCAACGTGAGGTAGACTTAAGCCCTAACGGTACAAAAGAAGGATGGGATTTGGAGACTCTATATTGACTATCAGACACTGAACAAGATCACTATCTAGAATAGGTACTTTTGGGCGTTAACTAGTGACTTTTAAAACTCATAATTATCCTAATTATCAATCTGACCAAGTCTTCTTATTTCAAAAGTGTACACTGTATGTGGATACTATTTATCTCAGGGAGTAATGCTCTGAAATTGCAGTATAGATCTTTTAGATACAAAAGTAAATGGATGCTTTTAGTAAATCCCAACTGCGATTAAAGAAAACTTAATCCTCTTAACGAAATCAAATCATACATTCATCAAAGTAACAACAACATCATTCGAGAGTACAGTAGTGATAACTCATCCCACTTTTAATTGATTTACTCTAAAACACAATCCTCAGTAATTAATCTAAACAGCAAATGATCTCAATCTGAGCGTTTCGACAACGATAGTCAATACTCTTTACAGTTGATGATATCAAACAGAATATTTATCTAAATAAATTGGTTTGAAATAATAGTAAACTGCATCAACGATAATATTGCAAATTATATAAAGTAGAGCGATGTTGTTAAGACTGGAAAATAATAAACAACAAAGTGATAAAACTACAGAAAGTAAGAATATACTCAAACCATCACATTGTAAGAATTAGAAATGCATGATATAGGAAAAGTAGGAAAATCCACTAGGGGCCAAGCCCTTAGCCACCAGTGAATACCGCCGGGTTACTTCATGAAATGCGAAGGAACAACACTTTATATCTTAACCATCAAATTGAATGAAAATTACAGTAAATTCGTGTTTTTCTCAACAGTGAGAGTCTATAATAAAAATTACAGTTTTTAGAATAATCACCATCCTCCCTTCCTTCTTACAAAGAGCTCCTTTTATAATAGAAAGGGTGAAAAGGTAGATGACAAACATGATCCCTCAGGATCTTTCGATCCTGAAGGATTCGCAATAGTTTTCCATCTTCGGACATTAATTCCTTTCTTGCACCGATTTTTCTAATTCACTTTTGGCCTTATTTACAACTGCACATTTCTTCCTTAGCTGGTCGATTCTTGTTGTTGCTTCACAGGAAACAACATTTGTCTTCTTTTGTTGTTTTCCTGCATAAAGGGAGGTAATAATTAGCCAAATCGTAACTGCAGATAATTTCTCTATTTATTATTATAATTCCTTAAAAGATTACCGCATTGAGAGATAGAAAGGATAAAAATAAAGAAAAAGGATGATGAGTTTAATGGTAAATGCATACCTTTTCCATGACCCAACATACTCCCCTGTTTACCCTTTTTCATGTCCTCATGAAAAGCATGTAGTTCGTATGCAGAGCAGTCAAAGAATAAGTTGGATAAGGAATGTCGTAAAGCAGTCTGAAACCATTATTCTTGGCCAAGAGCTCCAAAATGTGCTTTGTCTATCCTTCAGGAAGTTCATATATAGCCTGATACCCTTCAGTAGGATGCCAAACAATGGGGCTGTGGAATCTACAACCTAGCCAATATGGGCCTTCCCTTAGGATGGAGTTGCTATAAATAACAAAGCATTCTGCAGTGAATTTAAATTTTTTGTAGTTAAATGGCTCTGTATTCTATACATTGCTATTGGAAACTGTCCATATGAACTTGGCTACAACCAATGAGCTTTCCTTAATTGGGAGAAAGTACTCTACTAGCTTCTGGACAATTTCTTTCTGAATAGGCCCTAGAATTTTGATTACTCCTTCCCTTTTCATCAAACTTTTGTGACCAGCTATCATTTGTAATGGATGTTTTGGTTCACCTCTGACCCAAATGTCTAGTCCATTTTCCTACTCTAGAACATGTTACGGGCCTTAAACCATTTCAGTTGATTGACAACAAATGAAATAAAAGCTTGAAATTGCACATCCTCCACAAAAGGACTAGCGTTCTTTTCCAATTCCTTTTCTAATACAAAATTATGCAAGTAAAACTCACAAAGTAATCTTTGAATTTTCACTCCATGGTGTTTACAATAGTTTATGAAATCCTCAATTGTTTTCAATTCTATGGGTTTTCTAGCCGTGATGGCTTTGATTTTCAGTTGTAAATACCTTTCTAGCAAAAATAAAGCGTAATTGTTGGCGGGGGATATGCATGCCAAAACATTAGTGTACAATGAGAAAAGAGTATCCATTTGACTCATGACTTTCTCCAATCTCAGCTTCATTTTTTCGATTCTTTCCTTTTCCCTTCGGTATTTATCGAAGGTCTCACTTTTTGACGCAGTCATGTCTCGCAATTGCCTCTGTAATTCCTGGTATTTCTGTTGGGGGATAGTTTATATCTCAAGCCGTTCTATAGTAAGCTGAGCCTGTGCTAGATTTTCTTGAAGATTCATTATACTGGGGACCCTGATTGTCATAATATCTTTGGCTTGAGTATCTGTCTGCGTACTTTTATTATGGGACTAAATGCCTTTAGTCTGTCTGCTTTTATTATGGATGGTCCTGCCCTCTGTCTGGGTAGACGTGCTATAGGAGGGTACCACCTCTCTTTGAATAGCTAAGTCATAAAAATGTATACTCTCTGTTTGGGTAGTTGCTTCTGCAATAGTTGCATGTTGTTCTGAGTGAATATGGGCTCTGTTTGAGTCCCAGTAACCTTTGTATCATGAAATTTAGTTTGAATGGCTGTGTTTATTGTTTTTGGGGTTTTTTTCTGAAACCTTCCCCGTTGTTAATGTTCTTATCTTTCACTTGAGTCCTTTTACTATTTTCTGCAGCCTCTGCTATTCCTTTCTAAGCCTTTTACTTTTTTTTTTCTACTTTTTAGGAGGAACAACTATTCCACTAATTGTTTATGCTCTTAACGAGCTCGGTTGCTCATATAGGCTTTGCTCTACAAAAGTTGTGTCCTTTCCCTAGCTTGTTTCTACTTCTCTTGTATGGCCCTCATTCTCTGTACCTAAACCAACTTGACTGGGTTCTTCTGGAGGTGTATTACCAAGTTGGCTCACCTCTTCTTGGGTGGGCTCTGCCAAAATGTTGGGCTCTGCCCTTGTCTCTGCTTCGCAATTTATGTTTTCTAATATAGTTCTATAGTGGCCAAAATCCTCTACATATTGTGTTGCTCCAATGTTCAAATTGAGCGGGCTTTCGGGCTATATAAAATGATTCATATTGGCCAAAATCTGGGCCAATTCAATATCATCCAATAAGTCACTTGGGGGACTTGATGTTGAGAGGGGTTCTGATTCATCTCTTTCTTCTTCTTTAGAATTCCTTAATTCTTCCTCATGATCTGACTCAAGGTTCTCCTGGCCTTCTATTTTCAATTGTTGTTCACTTTCTGAGCTAGACAATTCCATAGGCTGACTGATACTGCCGTGGGGGTTTAAGGCTGCTCCTAAGTTTGGCCTCACCCTAGTGGAATGTCTACGTTTTTGGGGAATAGTGGTTGTAAGGCTAGGCCGTTTTCTTTTTGGAACAGGGTTAGACACAGGCAGAGCTAGACCCCCTTCAATGGAAAATACTAATTCCTCCCAAATAGATTGCTGCTAGGCAGGGTTGTAGCTTACTATCAACCTAATCAAGCAACGGTGACTCACAACAGTTCCTATATGCCGGGATTTTTTTATGCTTCGAGCGGTGTCATGCAATAATAAATTCAAATACGCAGGCAAATTTACAGAACATTTTTGTTTCAGAACTACTAATAGTTTAAGTTGATGTGGCCTTACCATGTCTTTTCGCTCGTCACATGTGATGTAGCTCTTGATGACTCTGGCCACTTCTGCCCACAATTCTACAAGGGATGAAAGTTGAACTCCTTTTCCTTTGACAATCAGGTCTTGTCTCTCGTCTTGAAAGACTGCAATGGCATCCTACAACTTCAATCTTTTATGAGCCCATATGGGTCCCTCTGTTGGTATTCTAGACACTTCATCTATTATTGTGTCTGTCACTATAATTTGCCTCCCTCTTATCATAGATTGTTCATTCTGTAAGTTCTGTAAGAATTCAATAGCAGTTGCTTTGTTGGGTTTCAGCAATCGTGTGAAATATGTTATCCAGCAAGATCGAGCTAGAATTTCTCTGACTACATCAGAAACAACTAGTATTAATAGTACCCTTCACACTGTTCTTCCTCCCATACTGTATGGATCCTACAAACCATTAGTATAGCAGAAATGTTGTAGCAATAGAAAAAACCAAGCTATGGAATAGTAAGTTGTTATAATGGTTATTTCAAATGATACTTTATAGGCAAAAATATTGTTATTCTAAGACTTGCTATTGTACCACATACCTCGTAATCATGGAATTTTGAATTTCTCTGCACAATCGAATAAAGGACTGACATGCCTGCATAACTACACTACAGGTTGCTCGTCGCCCCTCTTGAAAATGATAGGTTTCCTTCAACTAATTGAATGAAGGAATGACGTGCTGTCAGCAAAGTACAGGGGTGGTAAAAATGGCAAGGTACATATATTTATGATACGATCACAAAAGATATCGAGGTGCTGAAATCAATGCATAGAACAAAAATTATGAATAAGTGTGGAGAAGTTGTAGAGCGATTCAAAAAGGGAAAAAGGACATCTGACGTAGGAAAGATGCTTTGCGGTCATTATTCCACTTAAACTACTATGATTTATTTTTAAAAGATATCGCATGCATAAAGGTTCAAAAATAGATTAGGAACATAATCTCTCTGTAGTAAAGATAATGAATAAGAAAAGTGGGTTATAATAACTATTTATGGTTAAAATATGACTCCAATGCCATCAATAGAGCTTCTGTTGCCCACAAGTGTTTATAACCTTGACATAGTTGCTTCCCTTTGGAACCATGATCCTCTATGTATATATAGGAAAGTGCATCATGATGTCAAAGTAGAGACCAATGTGCTAGCATCATGTATGTATGTATGTATTTTATTTTATTTTTAGATAGCACTTCCTATTATATATGTAGAGGGTGGCTCAACACTCCTTAAGAGTAGGGATGGTGGAAGAAGTCTGAACATATCAATAGAAAAGAAAATGTGCCCTTAAGATTATTTGATGATAATGATCAAAAAGAATTATAGGGGTTAGGGAAGAACCAACATGGTAGAAATAATCAATCAATTCGATTTATAGTGAGGATAAGGACAGTAAAGTGATATAGATGGTTGTGTCCTTCCGTTTTTCAATCAATACCAAGCAATCTCATTCAAGATGATAATATTCGATTTGGTTATTCCAGTAGACTTCAAATTTTGTATCCTTACATATATGTTTATTTACTTTCCCTATAGAGGATCATAAAGAGTTAAATAATATTCACAAAGTGCTTCTTTCCTAAAGAAAACCTCACACAAAGAGTGTTGTTCCTTATAGGGAACAACGAGAAAAGACACACAAAAGGGGTGTTGTTGCTTAGAGGGAACATCAGCTGCTCCTTGTAAGGAACAACAAATGAAAAATATATGCAAATGGTGTTGTTCCCTGTAGGGAACAACAAAAGGATATATACACAGAAGTGGTGTTCCTTAGAGGGAACAACAGCTATTCCTTAAGAGGAACAACAAAAAGAAAAAGTGCACACCGAAACTACTATTCCTTATCGGGAAGAGCAGTTGTTCCTTAGAGCTAATAGCAGTTGTTCCTTATAAGGAATAGTGAAAAGAAAGAAGAAGAAAAAAATTAGACGCAAGGTTGTTGTTCCTTAAAGGGAACAATAGTTATTCGTTAGAGGAGACAACAGTTGTTCCTTAAATGGAACAGTGGGAAAACAAAGACGCACAGAATCGTTGTTCCTTAGAGGGAACAACAGAAAAGTAATACATGGAATCACTGTTTCTTAGACGGAACAACAACGGTTCCTTAGAAGGGACAACAACTATTCCTTAGAGGGAACAATGGACAAAGAAATCCAAATGAAATTGGTGTTCCTTAGAGGTAACATTAGTTGTTTCTTAAAGGGAACAACAACTGTTCCTTAAAGGGAACATCATGAAACCAAATACAGACAAGACTGTTGTTCCTTAGAGGGAACAACAGTTGTTCCTTAAAGGGAACGACAATTGTTCCTTAAAGGGAACAACAACTGTTCTTTGATATAATTGGACAAGATTTATTTTAGATCATCAAAGAATGTTGGGCTACTAGGCAAATGTATGATGCCTTCAATTCAACATTTATCACTCTTATTCCCATGTTGGATGACCCATAGAGTTTTGATGATTATAGACCCATATCCCTATGTAACTGATGTACAAGATCATTGCCAAGATCATTGCAAATCAGCTCAAACCCATCCTATCTTAGCATATATCCTCGAAGAAATTTGCATTCCTTAACCATCGACAAATTCATGAAGTAGTGGGCACTACACAAGAAGCACTTCACTTTATCAAATCAAAGAACCTCAAAGGGATGGTACTTAAAATTGATTTGGCAAAAGCATTTGATCGCACTTGTTGGCTTACATTCAAATGCTTCTTACACATCTTGGCTTTCCTCTACTATTCATTCAATGGATTATGTGTTGCATTAATAACATATCTTATAGTGTTTTAATCAATGGATCTGCGTCCTCTTTCTTTCATGCAGAACAAGGATTGAGACAAGGATGTCCAGTCTCCTTCCTACTCTTCCTATTGATCATGGAAGGCAAGATCTAACTCATCATGGCAGACCGATTGTAGGGTAGATAGAAGGGCATCAAGATCACAAACATCTGTATTCTCACCCATCTGTTATTTGTCGATGACATTCTTATTTTTCTGAATGGACCCCTTGGGGATTCTATAGCTTTTTCTGATGCATTCTATTTATTTTGCCATGCTATTGGGATGCACTGCAACAACCAAAAATCTACTCTATCCATTTATGGGTGCAGCTAGAATGAGATCCATTCTGCTTTACTGCACTTTCCATTTATCACTGAGGAGGGACTCAAATATCTGGGATTCAGGTTGAAACCATCGAGCTATCGGATTGTAGATTGGGTCTGGTTGGTTGCCAAGATTGAAAGAAGATTAAATATCTGGCATCATAGGTGGTTGTCTCGCCTTGGTAGACTGACTCGTGTCAAAGCTGTCTTGGAGGCCACTGTTTTCTACTGGATGTGTTTAGCTTGGATACCTAAGGGAATCATCCATAGAATACAATAGTTATGGTACAAATTCCTTTGGAGGGGTAAACAGACTGGAGACACCTTTGCTTGGGTTCGCTGGGACAGGATCACACTTCCAAAGAAATGGGGTGGATGGGGACTTAAGAATCTTTATTATTTTGCTAGTGCTCTGGTAGTCAAAATGGGCTGGAATGTTTTATCATCCAGGAACCTATGAACAAAGGTTATCTACCAGAAGTAAATTGTTGCATTACATCTTCTTGACTAGATCAGGTTACCAACATGGGATAGGAACAACATATCCACTGTCTAGTAGGCGGTTCTAAATACAACAAGTTATGCATGGGGTGGATTGACTCGGAGGATAAGCAATGGTCCCTTTGTTAAGATTGGAATGGACCCCGGATTTGATGTGGAAACACTCATACGCTCTCGCCTAGACTTATCCATTATTTGTGAGATTCAGGACACGGTACACGTGTTCAAAAATCACATTTTTGCTTGTCTAAATGATATGATATTTATATCAATTTTGGTCCTCTCGAAAAGAGGAATTTAATTTAATCATCATATCCATCAAATGAGTTATCTCAAGGTGGACTTTGGCCCTAGTTTCCAAATTTAACACAATCAAAATTTTAAAATATCCTGTAAAAGCCCAAATAGAAAATGGGGTAACAGATCCCGTGACATCCAACTTGTGATCTATGGTGGGAAATCCTCAAATTATCTATGAAGAAATATGTCTCATTGATGCCAAGGTCAAGAAGAGGTATGATGCCTCACTAATTTGGTAGTTGAATAAGTTTGAATCTTGGTTTTTCAATTTGGCCCTAAGTAGGCAAGGCAACATGGAAGGAGCCGACCCCCTTGGAAGATTTTTATAGGGGAAGGCCACATGAGGCCTTATATAAAGATCTAAATCAAAGGAACTCCCTCATAAAAAGTTATATACATGTATTTAAATAATGTAGATAACAACCCATCCAAATGTTGAAAAATACAATAGAACATCCCTTGAATCTCATAACAAATGGGGGCATCTACAGATGAGGTGATCCTTTAATTCCAGTATCTCGTGTATGTGGAAAAGCTAGCTGATGTTATTAAGAAGAGGAAGGTCATTATGATTAGTTTCTACTGAACGCGAATGCAAACCCACTTTGAATGCACCAAGGGGGATCTTAAGGGAAACATTCGATGCTCTTATGCATATGTGGTTAAACAAAAAGGCCCCGTTTCATTTGCATGAAGTGTTCCTGGTACAAATTCATGTTAGAGTCAAGGCCCTGAAATGATGAAGTCTAAGTACATTGAATGTATTGTATATAAAGAACCTCTCTAACAACCTAAAACAAACATGCAATGATGTAATTTACATTAGAGGTGTAAATCAATTGAATTATGTTACAAATTTAATCGCTCCCCCACAAAAAATTGTAGTGCTTGCATATGATGATGCTTCAACCCTATTGGAGAACAAAATCACAATGTAAAAGGAATTTAAACATGATGTAACTTTAATAGTGCCCCAAATTCACCCCTTGTATCACCACTCATGGCTAATTTAAGGTTATTTCAAGCATTGGTGTGGATAATATCATTATTTTTTCTCTTATGTATATTATTCTACATTGACACAATTGAGATTAGAGGTTAAGGACTTAAAATTTAGGGGATTTAGATGTTAGTGGTTAAGGGGTTGGCAGTTAAGGTGTTTAGGCAGTGAAGGGTGAGGTGTTAAGGGTCACATATTTAGAGGATAAGGAGTTATGGCTTAGGAGCTGGTTCACGGAATATTATAGGTTAGGGGTTAGTCTCTTAAGATTTAATGAGTCAAGGGGTTTATGGGTTATGAGTTGTGAGTGTAGGGGTTAAGGGATTAAGGATTAGGGGTTAAGGGGATAGGGAATTTAGTGGTTATGGGTTAAGGGATTATGGTTTGTGATAATTAGACTCTTAATCCCTTTATCACCACTATTGGGGGTTCCCTTATCAATTTCTCTTGTTACCTTCCCTCTAGGTCCCCTAGACCCTATCAAATTAAATCCTAAGACCCCTTCTCATTCTATAACGTTAGTATTATAGATCTTAGTAAACCATGATTTTACCTCTGATTTCTACCATCCATGCTACCCTTGTGTCCCATTTCCTCGCTCAATGCATTCTAACATACCCCCCCACAACCTTTTTGGACAAGCCATTCCACTTTTCATAATGTTATGAACCCCCAAATTCGGTCCCAATGCCCCTAAGACTACCCCCTTGGACCCCCTTGGCTAATGGATTAAACACATTAGGGGTTACAGGTTGTGATAAGGAAGCCCCTAATCCCCTTATCACAACTAGAAATAGGCCCATGAACACCATGAATATCTATTGGAGGTGCTGCGATGAGAGCAATAATGTATGCAAAAGTTGTGGTCAATAGGACAAGGATCATCAAGATGTTAAACCATCCAATGTAAAGACTGTTTTCAATGCTAGTGATCTAGTCACATAAAAGACCCCATAAATTTGTGCTTTGGGACACCCCTAGGATTTACTAATTAATCCAAACTAAATATTTTGTTGCTGAGGTGACAATGACAACAACCTTGAGTTGACACAAAATGACACTTTGTGAGCCTTGCACAACTAGGTTTTCAATTTCATCATCGAGAAGAGGCACAATTGAAAAGTGGAAAACATCTCACATTTAGGGCACTTGGTCACAAATACTTATGCATGTTTTTCCACCAAGGTTACATTTCACATTTCCCAAGGCACAAATTACATATTTGGATGAATTTTGGATAACTTATCACATTCCACTAGCTGCATGCATGAAGAGGAGTTCCCATCCTTTAAGAAGATTTTGGAGGATTTCATGGCATAGTCAAGGGTCACATGTATAAAATAAGAACACCTTAGCCAAGAATAAGAAAATTGGCATTTGTGCCAAGTGTCAGGGAGTGTTAGGGAGTGCCATGGAAGCACAAGGGGGAACTAGCTAAAAATGCATGGAAATGAATGAATAGGAGTGTGTGATAGGGAGTATCAGTGAGTTTCAGGTGTGTTAAGGAGGCAGTGAAAAGGTTATATGATATGCAGTGCCAAGGCATGCTAGATTTCCAAGGCATGTCAGGGAGTACTAGGGAGTTCCAAAGCATGCCAAGAAATGTAGGGGGTGCTAACACATGCCACATAGTTCCAAGCGATTGTTAGATGTCCTAAGTGCTATGGCATGTCAAGTTGTAAACTATGTTGCTTAGTTATTTTATGGCCACAGTTGGACGTGAGCCTTGACATGGTAACTTGTAACTTGTTAAGTAGGATAGGTTGAAATTATACATGAGTAGCCTATGATGAGTTATAATCAATTCTTAGGTGAACAAGGCATAGTCTAGTTGTAGTAATTGTAACTTTGTCAAGTTGTTGTAGTCGAGGCAAGACTTGGTTGGGTACTCAAGTCCTAAAAAAAATAAGGATAGTTGTGAGGGCATTACAAGTAAGGAGTGCAAGCGGATGCTAAGGAATGAAAAGGCATGCTAACACATGTTGAGAATTTCCAATGCATGTTGAGGAATCTTAGGGAGTGTTAGGGAATCACAAGGGAGAACTAGGTCAAAAAACATGGAAATGAACAAATAAGTGTGTGTGCTAAGGAGTGTCAATGAATTTTAGGTGTCTCAAGGACAAAGTGTGTTAGGACAAGGTCATAATAAGAATTCTAGGAGGCAAGCCTATGTTTACAATAACAAGGGGTGGTCAAAGCAGTTTCTGACAAAGGGATACTTTGGTTTGGGCACAACATATTTTCGAAAATCACTTGGTTGGGTTCCCAAGTCACAAAAATAGTAAAGCTATCTATGAGGGCATGACAATTAGGGAGTGCCAAGGTGTGCTAGGGAATTCCAAGAAGTACTAACACGTGATAGACAATTCCAAGGCATGTTAGGCATGCTAAGACAAGCCAACTTCTAGGGCATGCCAAGATGTGTCAGGTGCCAGGGTGTGGCGCGAATGCATGCTAGGGAGTGTTAGGGTGAAGTGCCAAGGAAACACTAGTTTCAAATGCATGGAAATGAAGTGTCAGCAAGTTCCAGGTGTGCTAAGGAGGGAGTGACAAGGTATGTTATGCCATGCCAAGGCATGCTAGAGTGCGAGGGAAAAATACCAAGATGTGCCAAGCGCCAAGTTGTGCCAATGTGTGATCAGGAGTGTCAGGGAGTGCAAGGGAGACATAATGGAGCATTAAGTATAAATGCATGGAAATTAATGAATAAGAGTGTGTGACAGGGAGTTCCAAGTGTGTTAAGGAGGGAGTGACATGGTATGCTAGGTTGCACTAAGTCATGCTATATTGTTAGGGCGACATGCAACCAATATGTGCCAGTTGCTAGGAAGTGTTAGGGAGTGACAGGGAAACACACAGGAGCACTAGGTCAAATTAATGCATGAAAATGAACAAATAACATTTTGTGATAGGAAGTGTCAGTGAGATACAAGTGTGATGACGGAGTAACAAGGTATGGTAGGTAGTGCTAAGGCATGATGGAGGCTAGAGAAACATGAGAAGATGTGCCAGGTGCTAGGGTGTGCCAACGCATGCAAGGGAGTGTTATGGAGTGCCAAGGAAACAAAAGGGATCACTAGTTTCAAATACATGGAAATGAATGAATAAGAGTGTGTGACAGGGAGTGTTAGTGATTTCTAGGTGTGGTAAGGAGGGAGTGACAAGATATGTTAGGTAGTGCCAAGGAATGCAAGAGTTCTAGGGCAACATGCCAAGATGTGTCAGGTGCCACGGTGTGCCAATGTGTTCCAATGAATGTTAGGGAGTGCCACAAAAACACAAGGGAGAACTAGTTCAAAATGCATGGAAATGAAGAGATAAGAGTGTGTGATAGGGAGTGTCAACGAGTTCCAAGTGTTCTAAGGAGGGAGTGACAAAGTTATATGCTAGTTAGTGCCAAGGCATGCTTGAGTGCCATGGCATGTCAAGGAGTGCTAGGGTGTGCTACGGAGTGAAAAGCATGCCATGAAATGCAGGGGATACTAACACATGCCACATAAGGCTAAGGGATTGTTAGACATGCCAGGTGCTATGGCATGTCAAAATGTAAACTATGTTTCTTAGTTGTTTTATGAGCACGGTTGGATGTGAGCCTTGACTTGGTAACTTGTTAAGTGGGGTGCATTGAGTTTGGACATGCGTATCCTAAGATGTGTTATAGGAAGTTCTTAGGTGAACAAGGCATAGTTTAGTTTTAGTAACTATAGCTTGGTTAATTTGTTGTAGTCGAGGTAGGACTTGGTTGGGTTCCCAAGTCTCAAAAAAAGTAAGGGTAGTTGTGAGGGCATGATAGCTAAGGAGTACCAGGGCATGCCAAGGAATGAAAAGGTGTGATAACACATGGTAGAAAATGTCAATGGATAATGAGGAGTGTTAGGGAGTGTCAGGGGAACACAAGGGAGAACTAGGTCAAAATGCTTAGAAATGAATGAATAAGAGTGTGCGCCAAGGAGTGCTAGTGAATTCCAAGTGTCCCAAGGATGAAGTGTTTTAGGAGAAGTTCAGAATAGGACTTGTAGGAGGAAAGCCTATGGTTGTGATAAGGCATCGACAAAGAAATTTCATAGAAAGGGAGACTTTGGGTTGGGCACAATATTGTTTTTCTAATGAATTGGTTGGGTTCTGAAGTCACAAAAAAGTAAGGATATCTATGAGGGCATGACAACTAGGGAGTGCTAAGGTTTTCTAGGGATTTAGGGTTCCCAAGTCATGGAAAATTGTAATCCTAGCTGTGAGGGAATGAGTGCCAAGGAGTGTTATGGAATGCTAGGGCATGCCAACATGTGCAAGATAGTACGAAGGCATGTCAAGAAAGCTAATATGTGCCAAGTGTTAAGGCATGCCAAGGCATGTCAAGAAAGCCAATAGGTGCCAAGTGCCAAGTGTTAGTGCATTCTATGTGCCAAATCTTCCTTTGTTGCTTCTCATCTACTTTCCAATAATTGATCTCAAATAAATTTAACATTAAACCATGCCAAAGCATACCAAGTCATCTCAACACATGCCAAACATGCTAATACTTGCCAAGTGCCAAAACATGCCAAGTGCCAATGTGTGTCAGGGAGTGTGATGCATGTTATGAAGTCGTAGACCATGTTGAAGAGTGCTAAGGTGTGCTAGAGAGTGCTAATGCATGTTGAGGAGTGTCAGGGAGTACTAGGACAACACAAGGGAGCACTAGGTCAAAATTCATGGAAGTGAATGAATATGAGGGTGTGTCAGGGAGTGTCAATGAGTGATAGTTGTCATGCCAAGGAGGGAGTGACAAGATATTCCAAGCATGGGTAAGGCATTCCAAGGAATATCAGGGCATGTCAAGAAGTGCTATAGTGTACTAGGTAGTTCTAGGGTCTACTAACATGTTCCAAATAGAGCCAAGGAATGCTAAGACATGTCAGGTGTTAAGACATGCTAGGATGTGCACAGTTCCAGAGTATGCCAATACGCATCAAGGAGTTTCAAGGCAATAAAAGGAATAACCAAGCTAAAATGAAAGGAAATGAACACATAAGAGGGTTAATAAGTCAAGACTTTATCTTTTTCAAAAGGCGAATGCTAGGCACACTAATAATATGTTCCAATACATGCCAAGTGCCAATCTGTGCCAAGTGCTAATGTATGCCAATGCAATATTATGCCAAGGTGTTCCAGGGAATTCTAGGGACTCCAGGGCATGCCAACACATGCTAGGGGAGTGTTATTCTATGCTAGGGCATGCCAACATGTGCTTGGGCATCCTAGTCATGGAAAGATGTTCTAGATACAAATATGTTCCAAGTACAAAGATGTTCCAAGACATGCGAGGTGACAAGGAATGTTAGTGTGTTCCAAATCATGTTAAGGTGTGCCATGAGTGTTGAGGAGTGTTAGGTCTCTCTCATTAATAGAATTGACAAGTCTTGATTACGTATTAAATAATATAGTTCCTACTCACACTAGTGGAACTTTATCTAAAGGGAATTTGCTAGATAATAAACCTAATAGAGATGAATTGTGTGTTCACTAATAGGAACACTATATTCTTATGACATGAGGGAAATGATACACACTAATTACTTCTTAACAAATTGACCAACTATAACCACTATGGCCTTGGACACATAATGAAAAGGACACCAGAACAATGGTATTAAATCATTATATTTTGACAAAAAATATAGTTACAAGTACATAACATTATCAAAAACTCATTGGAATGATCAAAGATGACGAACATTTTTTTACCGTCACCAAAAGTAACCAAAAAAAGCATTGCTGAGGGTCAATAAAATATTGTCACTAGAAGTGTCACCAAAGAGAGAATTAGTGATGAGCCTTTAACGACCCTCACCAAAAGTTTCACCAAAGAGAGAATTAGTGACGTTCCTTTAAGGACCCTCACCAAAAGTGTCATTGAAAATGGCTTTGGTGACAAACCTTAAAGGACCATAACCATATACACTTACAACAATGATTTTTTAAGCATCGTCAACATATGTGACATTGGTGATGGACCTTAAAGGTCCATCACAGGGATGAAGCATCATCAAAAACTCATTGGAATGATCAATGATGACGAACATTTATTAATCATCACTAAAAGTAACCAAAAAGATCATTGGTGAGGATCAATAAAAGATTGTCACTAGAAGTGTCACCAAAGAGAGAATTAGTGATGGTCCTTTAACGTCCCTCACCAAAAGTGTCACCAAAGAGAGAATTAGTGACAGGCCTTTAATGACCCTCACCAAAAGTGTCATTGAAAATGGCTTTGGTGACAAACTTTAAAGGACCATCATAATATACACTTACAAAAATGATTTTTTAAAGACTGTCACCATATGCGACATTGGTGGCAGACCTTAAAGGTACGTCACAGGCATGACCCTCACCAATGACCTTTTTTCTTGTAGTGAAAGGTAAAAATTCTAAAGCATCTACAAGTAATTCTGCACAATCAATTGATAACGAAGAAAATGGGAGGAAAAGACATGAGCTTTTTCATATTAGAGTTATTTACAAGCATCAAAAGAGTGATACTTTATTTGATAGTGGATCACAAGTAAACTTGATTTCTGAAGCAATTATAAAGAAGTTGGGATTACTAACCACACCTCACAAGAAGCCCTGTTCATTAGGTCGGGTATGTGATAAAGAAAAGCTATAAGTGACAAGACAATGTAAACTTAGGTTTGCTATTCGGTCAACATTAGTAGATGAGGTTGAGTTAGATATAGTTCCCTTGGATATATGTGGTATTGTTTTAGGAAGTCCTTACTTGTATAATAGAAAAGCCATTTTCTATAGAACTGAAAATAAGTATCAACTCACTAAAAATGGAATAGAATATATTGTAAGAGCTTATAAACTCAAAAATAACTACTCTCTCATAAAATTTTGGCAGATGAAAAGAATTGTAAATTCATGCAAGCAATTTTTTCTAATGGTTGTAAAGGAAAAGAACCCTGATTAAACCAATGTATTTGAGGGTTGTGACATGAAACAGAAAGCTGATTTAGTTAGAGTTGTTTTACAATATGATATCCTATATCAAGAACCTAAAGGTTTGCCACCCAAATGGGAAATAGTACATGATATTCATTTGCAGCAAGATGCTCCATTGCCTAACATCAGAATGTATAGGTTATCCGCTTTAGAGAATGCAAAGACCAAGAAGCAGGTACATGATCTACTTGATAAAGGGTTCATAAGACCAAGAACATCACCATGCAGATCTCCAATCATGTTGGTGATAAAGGAAGATGGTTTGTGGAGGATGTGCATTGATTATAGAGCACTAAATAAAATAATGATCAAGAATTGTTATCCTCTTCCTCACATTAATGATCTATTAGATCAGTTGAAAGAAGCAGTTTACTTTTCCAAGTTAGACTTGCATAATGGCTATCATCAGGTCAGAGTAGCATAACAAGATGCATGGAAGACTGCTTTCAAAACAAAGCAAGGGCTGTATGAACGGCTGATTATGCCTTTTGGCTTAACTAATTCTCCTGCCATTTTCATGAGAGTTATGAATGGTGTACTCAGACCTTTTATTGATGATTTTGTAATTTGTATATTTAGCTGACATTCTCATTTTCAGTAAAAACATGGGAAGAACATTTGAAGCATGTAAAGCAAACTTTAGATGTTTTGAAAAGAGAAAATCTGAATATGAAGTTATCAAAATGTGAATTTGGAAAAACATCTTTAAATTATTCGGGTCGTATTGTAGAGGGTGGTGAATTGAAGATAGATCCCTCTAAGGTTGAAGTCATTGTGAACTAGCCTAAACCAAAATCTACTACAGAAGTTAGGAGTTTCCTAGGAGCAACACAATATTGGAGAAAGTTTATTGCTAACTTTCCTTGATTGTAGCTCCCTTACATGCTTTAACAGGATTAAACAAGGTGTTTCAGTGGGGAGCCAAACAACAGAAATCCTTTGACACATTAAAAGAAAAAATTAGTATAGCACCAGTACTAGTACTGCCAGATCTTCAACATCCATTTGAGATTGAAACAAATGCTAGTGACTATGCCATGGGAGCAGTGTTGATGCAACACGGTAAACCCATATGCTATCATTCTGAGACATTTAATTTTATAGTAGTTAATTATCCCACATATGATAAATAATTGTATGCATTCGTACAGAGTGTGAAAAAGTGGAAACATTACCTAATGGGCAAAGAAACAATTATACATATAGATCATCAACCACTTCGATATTTTCACTCAAAAACTAAATTGCAGCAATCAAGACGCTATAGGTGGATGGGTTTTCTATAGTAGTTTCATCTTATAATCAGATATAAGAAGGGAATACACAATAAGGTTGTAGATATGTTATCCAGACCGATCATAAATGCATCTAATATACTTAAGCATAACTCAGTAATGCATGAAAGATACATTGAACAATTTGCTCAAGATATAGATTTTAAATATGTATATGTAAATTTAAGTCATGGTAAACAAGTAGAAGAATTGGATTATTATGTTAAGGAACAAATCTTGTATCATTTGGGAAAGTTACACATTCCACAAACTGAAAGAGTTAACATAATTTGAGAAGCACATACTTCTCTTATATCAGGTCTTTTTGGTGTAAGTAAAATAGTTGCACAACTGCAAAGCTTTTGTTATTGGCCAAGAATGCATGAAATAGTTTCTAGATATATTAAAGGGTGTATCATGTGTTCTAAAAGCAAGCCCAACAATAAAAAAATAGGCTTGTACACTCCACTTCCAATTCCTTCTCATCCTTGGGAAAGTGTTTCCTTGGATTTTGTTGGGGGTTGCCAAAATCTAGAAAAGGTAATGATTATTCATATGTTATTATGGACAGGTTCAGCGAAATATGTGTTTTAATACCTTGTAACAAGTAGATTACAGTTGAACAAACAACGAAGTTGTTCTTTTAGCATGTCTGGGTTCATTCTGGGTTACCCATTTCCATTATATCTAATCGATATTCCCGATTTGTTGGGAAGTTTTGGTCAAGTTTGTGGGAATTGATGGACACCAAATTGAAGAAGAGCACAATATTTCATCCACAAACAAATGGCCAATCATAGGTGGTGAATAGTACAATGATCCAGTTGCTCAGGGGCTATTTCGATAAGTATCCCAAGCTTTCGAATGAACATTTGTGTTATGTGCAACATGCTTACAATCGAGCCAAGCACTCTTCTACTCAGAGATGTCCTTTTGAGACTTGTTTTGGTTTTACACCAAAGTCTCCCTTGGATTTTGTATTTGGAAAAGACATATAAGTTTATGGACATAGTGATGTGGACAAAGTAACCAAGTCCATTGAATAGATCCAAGAAATTCACCAGGCAGTATAGGAAAAACTAGAATGAAGCCAGGCCAAGTATAAGGCAAGGCATGACAAGCATCGAACTGAGCATAGCTTCCAAGTCGGTGATCAAGTTTGGTTGTACATCATCAAAGACAGAATGCAAGGTGAAGGTAAGAAGCTGAAACCAATAAGGTATGAGCCTTCCAAGATACCTGAGAAAATTGGTTAAAACACTTTTCACCTTGATTTTCCAGCTTACATGCATATCTATTCAATCATTAATGTAGAAAGCTTGAGATTGTACGAAACTTCATTGATTGAAGATCCCAAAGAGCAAAGTCAGTAGCCTTCTATTGATGATCTGTTTCTTGAATATCTTAATGAGTTGCAGGAAGACACAGTTCTAGACAAGAAGGTGATAACTACGTGTAGAGGGGATGTTGAGCACCTCAGAATTGGACTCAAAGGTTCAAAACCAAGCAGTGCACAATGGATAGAAATTGGACAAGTGAGGAAGCTGTATCCGCACTTGATTGATGCTTAAAAACCAACGTTTGGTGGTCCAAAAGATTTTCAGTGGGAAGGCATGATCTAAAATGGATCCAAAAAACCCAGTAAGTCTTCAAAAATAAAAACTATCGCAAAAGATGAACCTTCACAAAAGGCGGATTACAGTCTCGGGAAAGAAAAAACATGAAAAATGGCCAAAAACAGAGTCTATCGGAGGCTTGAAAAACTTTTCACAGGAGCTGTTGGATCTGGCCAATCAATGCTCCAGATCTGATCAGCATATCGCAATTGGTGGTGGCAGGCAGAGTCAATCAAAGGCAGCTTTATGGGAGGTGCAATAGCGATCAACACAATTAAACGAGGACCATCAATCAAGCATACAGATCAACGGTCCATATTCAACCGTGCTATCGCATTGCTAATAT
>APFE030433428.1:2383-35799 GCA_000404065.3 Pinus taeda | reverse complement strand
ATATATATATATAAATACTTAATCGTACCCCGAAGGATCAACGATATGCGATTGTGATATCACAATATCACATCGCAACATTATAAGGGGTGATGCCAAGGAGGCCAATGACCATGCGATGCGTCGATGGCCGATAAGGCCGATTGGCGCATCTGCAATCGGAAGCCAAAAGAAATGTGTCACTTGTGATATATAGGCGGACCTGAAAGGGTTATGAATGGGATACTATAACATTTGAAGTCTGATGTTGAGCACTTTGTCGGATTTTCCTTTGTACTTGGGGTTTTTTTCCATAAACCCAAATATGAAGAAAACCGTGACTAAGCGATTTGTGATAGCGATTTAAAGGCAAACCCAATGGAGTTAGGGCGGAATTGATAATATTGCAGGTCTGATAAAAGGCATTTTGGTGGATTTTTACAGTGTTTCTCTGTGTAAACAGAGAATGACCGCTTTTGGAATTCTAACATGCAAACGGTCCGTTCCATTGCATAACAGGTGGCCACCATCCTTGAAGATGTTTAACAATGATTGTTTAACACTCAGAGGGAAATTGAGAAGACAGAGGCCGGAAGCCAAAGAGCCCAAAAGGGAAAATGAACAGACTAGCACCATTTGGATTAAAAGCCATAGAATGATAGAGATAGGGCAGGTAGTGCTGAGGAAAAGAGAAGACATAGACAGAAAGCGAGAGGGAGAGTCTATGTACTCAGAGAGACTTGAGGGATTCAAGTAAACTCTTGATGTTTTGCATTTGTTGTGTTGAGACTCAATTTGAGCTCACATTTTGTAAAACTCTGCTCTTGAAGACATAATAGAAAGGTCACCACTGAAGGCTAGATGAGGAGACGTAGCCCAAGAGTTTTGGGTGAACTCCTTGATTATTTTGGTTGTATTATGTGTGTATGTTTATTATGTTTTTCTAACTGCTCATTTTCTATATTATTCGCAATCTTATCGATCCGTTGCACTAAGTGATATAGGCAAATCCATGCACATGAGTCTGTAATACCTTAAAATTAATCTAAGATCTCATTTTCAAATCAGCTAGAAGGAAATTTTTCCGTTCATGATTTTTCTAGCAAGGAAAAGATCACTTTTTCACTTCTCAAAGAAGCTCCGCACGTTAAGGACTAGTTGGAAACCTACTATGAGTAGAAGGATGAAAGTACAAACTAACTATTTTCAGCCACACCCACTTGGAACTCATTTCAGGATGCCATGAATGAGAAGTATTAACCTGTTGGCTGCTATGAGGGGGGTATTTTTTAGTAGGGACTGTTTTGTAAGTAGAGGTTTAGGGATTTTGTTTGGGGGATTAGGGTATAGGGGATAAGTGTGTTTGATAGTAGGAAATAGGGAATAGGGATGATATTTAGTGATATGACAATAGGATGTTGGAATGATGGATATGACAACAAGATGTGGGAATGAAGGAAAATGGTAAGTAGGGAGGGTTTTTAGACAACCTAGGGCTTGAAAATTTATATAGCAAACAAACTCAAAAATCGTGAAATGAGTGCTAGGAGGGTGGTTTAAAGAGTGTGCTTAATTGATTAGAGGCTCTAAGTAGAAAAAGGAGTGATTTAGATGGTTGTTAGGGTAGTTTTGGTGTTTGTTGGCCATATGCACAGTGCCTTGTAAAAGTGCGTAGTGCCCTATTGTATGCGCAGTGCCGTGCAAAATTACACTAGCACACAGGCTCTATGCTGAGCACTCTAGTTGTATGTGCAACGCTCTGGTTGCATGCGTATCACTCCCTGCTCTATGTGCAATGCCTCCACAATTTTTCCCTGTGCAGAGCGCTCCTTTCTCTATGCACAGCGCCTGACCATTTTTCCCTATGCGCAATGCTCCTTGCTCTATGCATAGCGCCCAAGGTTTCTTTGGCCATGAATTCGCTTAAACTCCCTTCTCTCTCTTTTTCAAATGAACATGATGAAGTTTGAAAAATGATTTTGAAGTCTTATATAGAGTATTATTTTGATTTTTCCTTAGAAAATACCCACTTTATAATTTTTTTTTGGAACTTTTACTTTGTCTTCAAATCTCTGTTTAATGCTTTTCTTCCTTTGTCTCTTTTCAGGTGGATGATGCTTTGATTGAGCTGATTTCTTCAATGGCTCATTTCTTGCAACAAGGAGAAATGCTTGGGCAGCTTATGGCAACACTTATTACATGAAATGACTTGAATTACATCAAAAAATATGAACAAACTAAAATACTTTGTTTTCTTCTTAAAAACATGTTTTTGAGATGAAAATTACATCAGTGAAATAAGAACTTTATACAATAACCATGATTTGCTACCAATTAATCTTTGTTTATTGGTCTTCCTCATACCTTTGCTTCCCTTTGTTTACATTGAAACTATTTTGACCTTGGAAATGAATCCTAAGGGCTAACAAGAACATGACTGCCTTGACTCTAAAAATAACATAATTGAAACCATAACTGAATGCAACATGGAGATGGGTTAGCAAATGTACCTCAAGAGGGAAAATTTGATTTTCTAAGAATAAGACAAGCATCAGTGGACCATTTTGGCATGACCTAGTGTAATGACAAAAAATTTAGTATGAGACACCTAAAATGAAAATGCAAAGAGCAGATATGATCCTTGATGGAAGTATGCATATATTGACACTAACAGGATCCATGATAGATGATGCATACACTAGAAGCTTTTTTGAATTACTGAGGTATGTGGTTTATCTCATGGAGGATAAGGCCAAGATTCAAGGGTTCATTAGTGGATTACCGATTGCATTCAAAGACAGGATCAAGTTCGATGAGTCTAGATCATTGGAGGATGCCATTCGAATGCTAATAAATGGCAATGAAAAATTGAAGCGCAAAACTCAGACTAAGCCAGATTGGAGAGGTAGTTCAAAGAACAAAGTAAAATGGGACATAAGGCAAGAAATGCCTCAGGATACAAGTAACAAGAAGAATTTTTGACCACCTAATAAGTTCAACGCATCAGATAGAGGATAAGGATTCTGATGAGGAGAACAGAACAAGGAGACAGGCTGGAAGCCTATAGAATGTTGGATTTGTGGGAAAGATCATCATACGGGAGATTGTCCAAGAATCAGGGTGGTAGATATACATTGTGTAAGAGGCTCAGACTATTGGGGATGTTGGTGATATTATTCCACGTATATATGCAAGATTGGATAAAAAATAGGCAAACCATCAAGCGTCTATCATTGAGATGGATGTAAGATTTGTGTTCAAGTTATTTCTATTTTTATTGACACTAGATCTAATTATAGCTATGTGAGTCCTAACTTGGTGGATACGTGTGGTTTGAGTAAGGAATTGCATGAAAAGTATTTGTTAGTGTAGTTGGCTACAAGTACAAAGAGGAGAGTCCATCAATGAGTAAGAGCTGGTGCATTTGATTTGAATGGTATGCCTATGGCAACACATTTGAATATATTACCATTGGGTTCATAAAATATCTTGTTGGACATGGATTGGTTGTATCTTCATATAACCATGGTAGACTGTTATCAAAAACCCATTGAGTCTATTGATGAAAATGGAGAACCAAGAGTCTTATAGGGTAAGAAGAAAACTACATCAGTTAGGATGGTGACAATTATGCAAGAAAAGTGCAACCATGGGAAAGGGTGCAGGATATTTGCAGTACACATTTATAGTGATAAGGGTAAGGAGGTTGAGGATGTGGATGTGTTGAACAAGTACCCAGTTTTGTAGTGGTTTCGAGATGTATTTCTTGAGGACATTACAAGGTTTCTACTTCATAGGGAGGTATACTTTTCTATTGAGTTAGTGCCAAGGGAAACTCCAGCATCAAAAGCACCTTACAGGATGAGTACACCTGAGTTTGTTGAGTGAAAATTGTAGCTGAAGGAAGTGTTGGACAAGGGATACATTACGCTAAGAATATCATCTTGGGGCACACCATATCTTTCATGAAGAAGAAATATGGTACTCTCAAATTATGCATTGGTTTCATGTAGTTGAACAAAATGACCATCAAGAATATGTATCCTTTGTCAAGGATTGATGACTTGTTCAATTCGCTGAAGGGAGATATAATATTATTCAATATTGATCTGAGATCCAGATACCATCATGTATGCATCAAAGAGGAGGAAATTTAAAAGAATGCGTTCAAGACCATGTATGGGCATTATGAGTTTATTGTTGTTCCATTTAGCTTAACTAATGATCCAACTACATTTATGTGCTTGATGAATTGTGTGTGTGTCTGTATTTGGATAAGTTTGTTATTGTGTTCATTGATGATATACTGACATATTCTAAAACTAAGGAAGAACATGCCAAACATTTAGAAACAATGTCAATAGTTTTGAGAGAGCATCAATTGTATGCTAAGCTCAGCAAGGTATAGTTTCTTTCAGACTGAGGTACACTTCTTGGGGCATGTTGTCTCCAAGGAGTGGGTAGCTCCTAAGAATGTGGATGACGTGAGATCTTTCATGGGCTTAGCAGGCTACAATAGGAGGTTCATTAGGAAATTCTCATAGATTCCTTATCCTATCACATCATTGCGGAGGAAACGTAAGAAGTTCGAAAGGACAAAGGAGAGCGAGGCTTGTTTTGAGTAGCTCAAGCAGTTGTTGATACATGTACTAGTCCTAAAGATTGCAAACCTAGACAAAGAGTTTGTAGTTTGCACAGATGCTTGCAAGAGAGGATTTGGTGGAGTCCTTATGCAAGATAAGCAGGTGTCATGCTATGAGTCCCGAAAGTTGAATGAGCACGAGCATAACCACCACACTCATGATCTTCAGTTGGAAGCGATTATACATGCATTGAAGATGTGGATACGCTACGATCTACGTAGGAGGTTTACATTGAAGAGTCATCATAGTGGTTTTCGATATCTATTTTCCCAACCAAATATGAATGGTAGGCAGGCTCGGTGGTTGGCTACGATCAGTGAGTTTGATTTCAAGATCAGATATATCAAGGGTAAAGAGAACATACTGGTAGATTCTCTTAGTAGGCAGGTACATGTAAATCACTTAGTAGCTATGAGCTCCTATGGGATAGACTAACATGGTAGGATATTGTGAGCAGGTCATCAGGATGTTAGATATATGGATATTGTATTCAGGTTATACTAGAGCACAAGTATAGGTACATGTACATGTGATAGTAAAGGTATATGTTTAGGGGATGGTATAGGCGACGATACAAGTACAGGTAGTGGTACAGGTGCAGGTGAAGGTGCACAGGATGTGGACTATTGCCGTACAGTAGATGGGTTTATAAGGTTCCAAGACAAGATATATGTGTCGAACAGTAGTGAGCTGAAGAAGTTGACCTTGAGGGAGTTTCATGTGAAACCATATTTGGGTCACCCACATTATCATAAGACACTCACAATAGTGAAGCAATACTACTATTGGTCGAATTTAAAGAGGGATGTAGAATAGATTGTGGCTAGGTGTTTTTACTGTGAGCGAGTAAAAGAAGAGTTCAAACATCTAGTTGGAATGCTACAATCGATAGCGATTCCAGAGTGGAAATGGGAAGTCATTTCGTTGGAATTCATCAGAGCATTCCCGAGGATAGTGAGAGAAACATGATTCCATCATGGTTATTATGGACATGTTGATGAAGGTTTCACACTTCATTCTAGTGAAGTCTACATTCTCAGCTAATGATGTGGAATAGGTATTCATTTGTTGTTAGATTGCATATTGTTTCAAAGAAGATTGTGTTAGATAGTGATGCGAAGTTCACTTCCAAGTTTTGGAAGGAGTTGTTTGTAGGTTTGGGCATAGAGTTGGCCTTTAGCACAACTTATCATCCATGGACAGATGGACAGACAAAGAGGGTCAACAGGATATTGGAGGACATGTTGAGGTCATATGTGATGCATCAACAATGGAAGTGGGAAGAGTATCTCCCCTTGGTAAAGTTCACTTACAACAATGGGTATGCGGAATCCTTGAGGATGAGTCCTTTTGAGGCATTGTATGGGAAAGGTTGCAATACTCCTATCAGTTGGAGTGATCCAATTAACACGGTGTTGATTGCACTAGATATGTTAGCAGACATAGAATAGGAAATGCAGGTGATCAAGAAGAATCTAGAGGTAGCACAAGATAGGCAGAATATCTATGCATATCAGAACAGGTTGTTCAATGAGTTCCAAGTTGGGGAAGAGGTGTACTTGCACATCAAACCAAAGAAGAGATCCTTGTGGATTGGGTCATGTGATAAGCTGGCACCATGGCTTTGTGGACCCTTTAACATTATTGAGAGGATTGGGCCAATATCATATTGACTTGCACTACCTTAGATAATGAATGTCCATGATGTTCTCCATGTGTTATTGCTTAAGAAGTACGTTAAAGATGTTGATAATGTGATTGACTAGTCTATATTGCAAATGGAACCAAATAGAGAATTCTTGTCAGAGCCTCAGTGTATATTATAGAAGTAGGTGCTGATGCTCTAGAACCGAGAAATTAAGAAAGTTGAGATGTAGTGGAAGCACTTTGGTCCCGATGAAGCTACATGGGAGATGGTGGATCATATGTAGGCTATGTATCCTTCCTTGTTTCCCAGTTGAGGCAACAAAATTTTTCCTTGGTGATTTTGGTGTGATATTTTGGTATATGTTTTGGTGATTTTTCTATATATGCATATGTATATGGATGTAAATACTACGATGAGATATGTTATAAAGCTCCAATAAGCAATATGGTTGTCATGTAATTATGATGTCATGGTTTGATGTTTTCATGTTGGTTGATTGCCAACAGGTTGATCATTGTAAATACTTCATCAAGATAAGTTATAAACATCCATCGACAATATTTTTTTTTCTTATAGCACCTTTGTGGTTATAGGTGTTGTTGAAAATCGAAGACAGTGTTCCCCCAAGGGGGAGGGTTCTATAACAACCCTTGTGAAAATTCCATTTAATAAAAGTTAATAAAGGAAACGTAATAATCATGGATGATGGGACACTTATTCCAAGCTAAATGTTGGGAAGAATCTAAGTGATGTGGATCACTTGTGAGTGTTTATGGCTAAGGAAATTGGCAAAGGAAATGGTTAAGGCTTTGGAAAGGAAAAATGGTATTTTTGGTACATTTATTTATGAAAATAATGGAAATTAGGAGAAAAGGGAGTTGAAAGGCCATAGGTTGCATGTGAGAAGGAAATTAAAGGAAAATAATGGAAAATGAAGAAAATAGAGGCCTCATTCTTAAAATGGCTTCAGAGGATCAGTTGGTAGCCTTTCGTGAATTTAGTTTTGGAGGTATCTCATTATTCTCTTTCTCTCTCTCTCCCATACTCTTGGAGAGTTAGAATTTTCTTGGAGAACTCTTGGTGGGTGTGACATATTTGGATTCTTGGATCAAGAAGGCAAAAGAAGAGCAAGAAAGGGCAAAAAGGCATTAGGATCAGTAGCTACATCATATTTTCTTGTAGGTACCAAATTGCATGTATGATTTCTTCACTAGTTTTGGCATGAATGACATATGCATGAGGATTTTTGGTTGAGATCTATCATTGACATGGAGATTGTCTGGATTGAATGATAAATGTATCTATGACCTAATGGATCGAATGGAAGTTGATGTGTTGAGACATCAATGTTCTTAGCGACTCTCAGCTAAGTATGAGATCACTATGCTCAAAACTGTTATTTATACCTATAGATTACATATGCATGATATGTTTGATGAAATGCCTATCATGGCTAGTATGAGTCCAATTAAGGTCTTGAACAAGTATTTTATTTAGTACTATCATTTCCATGTTCTTTTATTTATTTGAATAGATGGTTCAATTTTGGGCAGTGACCTTGGCTCTAGGTTTGAAAAAGTGGCTCACATCTCGGAGTCGTTGGTAGAGCACTAACAATATTTGTCTATGGTTGCTGGAAGGAAAGTCACTGAGAGTGATTTTGTTCTTCTACTCGTTGTCTTACCCATAGCATGGGAGAGATTGAGCCTTAAATTGTCCAAAGGTTTAGTGGGACCCGAAGGCAAGCTGTCTAAAGTATTGGATTGGTTCCTGAGGGTCTTGTAGCTGATGATTAATGTTTGCATGGTGTATTTTCATCGGTTCCACTTCCCTAACATGACTTAGGAGGTCGAAACATATCATAGTGGCCTCTTGTCGCATGTTTTTCGCGACTAGTCGGTTGCTTGGGTAGATTTCGGAGGATGCGTTACACCACTTAATTTCTTTCACTTGGTTTGGACTTCCCAATTTAGCTCCTACATCTAAGGGGCAAGCCTACCCAGGCATAACATGATTCCTAGTAGCGACAACCTGATGAGTAAAAAAGAAATATCATGAACAAATAACATGGTGATGTAAACCACTCCATTTTTTTCACTTGGTTTGGACTTCCCAAATTCGCTCCTATTACCAAGGGGCACCACTACCTAGGCATGGCATGATTCCTAGTAGTGACAACTCAATGAGTAAAAAATAAATATTGTGAATTGATGAAATGCTGATGTAAATCACTCCTTTTTTTTCACTTGCTTTGGACTTCCGAATTTAGCTCCTACGTCCAAGGGGCACCACTACCCAGGCATGACACAATTCCTAGTAGCGACAAACTGATGAGTAAAATAGAAATATTGTGAACTGAAGGTGAGCCTTCATAATGCAAGCCAGCCTGCAATAACCAGAATCTTATATGTTCAAGCATGCGTTAGAATGCATCACAACTTTTCCCCAAATCAAAACCTCAATGCCAGACAAATTCTCCATTTACTATTATCATGAGGAAGCTATCTTTATCATATGATTCAAAACTAGAACCCAACAATCATCACACAAAGGAAAATTATCATGATCCAATCCAAACATTCAATGCTTCCATAAGCAATATGAGCTATCTCAATAACTCTCAAAAGAATGTGCCCTTACTTTGCCAATTTGTCCAGAATTCAAATGTCAACAATAATTGCCGACTCTATTAACATCTCTACACTAAACTTTGTAACTTACCTTTATTGTTATCCGCATTCAAATTGGATTCCAGTCAACACTTTCCCCAACGCTGCAAATTCTTCATTTATACCACAACTGTTTCTTTATCTCCGTCGAATTCATCATAGACTGTTTAGTCATGCGAATAGGCAGTGTTGCTATCATTATATATATACAATTCTTTCAACATTCAAACATCCAACTTGGGATAAGTTCTGATATATTAATTGGATTGGATCTTCGTAACACGTTGCGCCTTAACCATAAAGTGAATAATGTGGCCCTCTGCCCATTCAATTGACAGATCAGAATTGATGATCAATTCGATATACCTTATGCTGCCTTCTACTCCTACGCTGAGGTTACACTAGCCTTCTCCGCGCCTCAATTCCACTGTGCTTTTGCTTTGGCACTCGCTCCTCCTTATGCTGGCTGTAAATATATATGATGCCACCTCCACTAACACCAACCTTTATACGCTATACTGCAGAGGCATTTGCGGAATCAAGATGTAATTCCGCCAATCTTTTGGCCTACCTTTCAAGCGCCCGGCCCCAATTTTCCTTTAAAACGAGATTCAACCATCTCTGTCCTTCGTTCGACCATCTCCTTCCTTCGTTCTAGACCATCTTCAGTTGCAGATTAAATTTCGACCATTTTTAATGTATACAAAGGGAAATATTCGCTATAAATTGCAACTTCAATATAATATAATGAGTTTCGCTTATTTGTGCTGTGTATATTATTCAATCAACAGTGCCATTCCAACATGTTTATATAAGAGTGTTCACAATAAACAAATTAACCATCATCATTATATACCATACTATGTCTTTAATTCATAACACTTCCAATATAAATGTGCTTAACTCAACAAGCAATTTCAGAGTTCAGCACTCAATGTCTAAAAACCACATTTATCATAAAAATACTTATAATATTTCTTTGTGGCCAGATATTCAACGTTCATGGCCCTTACAATTTGCCAGAGGACTTACAACTTTGGCTGTTCAACCTATTCTCCACCACACTCTCTCCCTCTCTCTGATTCTTCAATGCCTTTGAGGCTTCATAATTTAGAAAAATTTAGCATGATCTAAAAATCCTAAAATCACTCAACTAAAAGCTCTAAAACTCTACATGCAATGCATACATATGGAAAAAAGCATCTTGAGGCTTTATTCCATCTTTTTCTCTGTTCTAAAATAGAAAAGCTTCCTTATCACTTAGTGATCCACATCCATTCCTTTTATGCCTAAAAGCTCTCCCTAGTTTTATTTATTTATTTTGAGAATATCTAATTAAATCACACTTAAAAGCCTAGATATTAAACTGACTTAGAACTTAGGAAACTAATTCCACAAATGCATGAACCCCTATGTCTATTATTTAAAATAATTTCTCTTGGGCTGAATGCTCTTGCATCAGACTCCCAAGGTAGAAAAAATTCATGATCTCCTCATCATGTGTTCAGATCTAAATTTGCCTGGATCCCATATCTTGCGTTGCAACTTTCCATTTCTCACTGCTTTTGTCTATTGTTCTTCTCCAGGTCTCCACACTTTTTGCTGCATTGCTCCACTAGCTGCACTTTCACAATCTCTCTGTTTTCATTTTGTTGCTTCTGCTGCTTCTCTTTTGTTTCACTGCTGCTGGTCTCTTCCAGGATTCCTTCATCATCATCCGCCTCATCATTTCAATTTCTTTGTCTAGCATATTTTTTCCAGCATCTTCATTTAGACTTGTACTAACAAAACAATTGTTAGAAAAAAAATATAAGGCTTCAGTGCCCCCATACATTTTGTTGCTGCCAGTGTTGTCTCAGCTGCCACCATAAGTGTCGCCCCACATGTTGCTCTAGCTATCACTATGGATGTTGCTGCCTCCCAAACTTCCTGTCCCTCTGCAACATTCCTTTGCTTGTCATTTGCAATTTCATCAGCATGTTGCAAATTAACTCCAGCATAATCTCCATCTTCTCTTTCGACAATCTTTAGAAATTGTCCATCATCCTCTTGATTGATTTTGGGAATCAAATCAAGTTCTTCAAATATTGTAGCTTCATCTTGTACTACTGTAGTAGCTCCAAAATTTTCTTCAGGACTCAGCAAATATTCACTGGCTTTCTCCTCAGCTTTCTCTGGCAATACTTCAGTATGCTGCTCTGAGTTCTTCTTCGACTCCTTCATCACATCAATATGCTGATTTGCATTCACCATGAGATTGTAAGCTAGTCTCGGTTTTCTACCATCTTCTACTTCATGACTATCATTCATAAAAACTTTCTTCCCTTGCTTCTTCAGCAAATTAATCTGCACATAAGTCCTCTGTCTCTCCAACTATCTTCTCTAGAGATCTAGTTTTCTATAGAATTCAACAACTTCCTTAGGAGTAGAACTTGGAAAATTCACACGATTTTCCATATCTTCCTTAGTGCTTGACCCATCATCAGCTGGTCCTTCTTTCTCTGCATCGATATCCTGATTAGATTCCTTCTTCTGCATCTCCTTTGGAGATCTTGTTATCTCATCATCGATCTAAACAACCTTCTGATTCAACTCTTGTTCATCTCCCTGTTCTGTACCTGCAAACATGTGCAACTCATTAGTTTTTAAATCACAAGACTTTTCAGTCTTGACTTCTTCCTCCATTATTTCACCAATGGAAATATCCTCTTCCAACTTAGCTACTCTGAGTTCTTCCCATCTCAACTATACATCCATCATCTGCTCAAGCTTCCTCAGCTTTTCTGTTAACTGCATGCTTATCTGTAAATCTATATTCCGTTGTAGCCTCTGCCACTTCACTCTCTTCCTCATCAGCAAACCATGTCTCTGGTCTTTCACATTTTCCCGTAACAACTCCATCAATAGCTCAAGATGAACTACTATCTCAGCTTTCTCTTTCTCATACTCTTCCTGAGTCAGCTGTTGTCTTATGCCATTCACCTTGGCATATTTCTTCTCTTTTCTACCGTGGCCTCTTTCTGAACCTTTGCTCTCTCCTTTATGACTTTTAGTAGTCATCTCCTTCGCCATGAGTTCCTCACCTATAAGTTGCATGAAGCCTCTACCATAGCAAACTCTCTTGCTGCCACTTACCTCACCAATCCTTCCCTCCGGATCTAGTCTTTTGGTAATCATTGGTCCTCTGCTGGAACCTTTCAAGCATCCTCTACTGCTCCTATAGGCTTCTCTCATCTGCAAATTTATTCAACCTCTGTTGAATCTTTAGGTTCTGCCACATTCACTTAGAATCCCTTGCTAGACTCCTTTATCACTGCACTCTAGCTATGATCTACTTCTTCCCGCTGAGATTTCTTCACTATGCCTATAAATCAAATTATCCAAGCATAACCTTTAAACCAGAGATAAATAATACCTGTCAAATCACCTTTCAAGATCCTGTTAATCTTGTTTCACTTCCTCAACTGCACTGCATCTCTGTGCTTCAATATTCATCAGTTCCAAAAATCTAACATTCATTCATCACATGCAATTAACTTAACTTAAAAAAAACTTGAACCTTCAAACAGAACTATTCTAGCTCTGATACCACTTGATGCAAGCCAGCCTGCAATAACCAGGATCTTATATGTTCAAGCATGAGTTAGAATGCATCACAACTTTTCCCCAAATCAAAGCCTCAATGCCAAACAAATTCACCATTTACTATTATCATGAGGAAGCTATCTTTATCATATGATTCAAAATCAGAACCCAACAATCATCACACAAAGGAAACTTATCATCATCCAATCCAAACATTAAATGCTTCCATAAGCAATATGTGCTATGTCAATAACTCTCAAAAGAATGTGCCCTTACTTTGCCAATTTGTCCAGAATTCAAATGTCAACAATAATTGCCCACTCTGTTAACATCTTTGCACTAAACTTTGTAAATTACCTTTAATTTTATCCGCATTCAAATTGTATTCCAGTCAACACTTTCCCAAATGCTGCAAATTCTTCATTTATACCACAACTGTTTCTTTATCTCCGTCGAATTCATCATAGACTGTTTAGACATGCGAACAGGTAGCGTTGCTATCATTATATATATACAATTCTTCCAAAATTCAAACATCTAACTTGGGATAAGTTTTGATATATTAATTGGATTGGATCTTCATAACACATTGCACCTTAATTGGAAAGTGAATAATGTCATC
Source organism: Pinus taeda (assembly GCA_000404065.3). Taxonomy (NCBI): domain Eukaryota; kingdom Viridiplantae; phylum Streptophyta; class Pinopsida; order Pinales; family Pinaceae; genus Pinus; species Pinus taeda. Next base: position 22,653 of record APFE030433428.1, on the reverse strand, counting down.
CTCTGCCCATTCAATTGACAGATCAGAATTGATGATCAATTCGATATACCTTATGCTGCCTTCTACTCCTACGCTGAGGTTACACCAGACTTCTCCGCACCTCAATTCCACTACGCTTTTGCTTTGGCACTCACTCCTCCTTATGCTGGCTATAAATATATATGATGCCGCCTCCGCTAACACCAACCTTTCCAAACATTCAATGCTTCCATAAGCAATATGAGCTATCTCAATAACTCTCAAAAGAATGTGCCCTTACTTTTCGAATTTGTCCACAATTCAAATGTCAACAATAATTGCCCACTCTGTTAACATCTCTGCACTAAACTTTGTAACTTACCTTTAATTTTATCTGCATTCAAATTGGATTCCAGTCAACACTTTCCCCAATGCTGTGAATTCTTCATTTATACCACAATTGTTTCTTTATCTCCTTCGAATTCATCATAGACTATTTAGACATGCGAACAGGGAGCGTTGCTATCATTATATATATACAATTCTTCCAACATTCAAACATCCAACTTGGGATAAGTTTTGATATATTAATTGGATTGGATCTTCATAACACGTTGCGCCTTAGCTGGAAAGTGAATAATGTCATCCTCTGCCCATTCAATTGACAGATCAGAATTGATGATCAATTCGATATACCTTATGCTGCCTTCTACTCCTATGTTGACGTTACACCAGACTCCTCCGCACCTCAATTCCACTGCGCTTTTGCTTTGGCACTCGCTCCTCCTTATCCTGGCTGTAAATATATATGATGCCGCCTCTGCTAACACCAACCTTTATACGCTATACTGCAGAGGCATTTGTGGAATCAAGATGTAATTTCGCCAATCTTTTGGCCTGCTTTTCAAGCACCCGACCCCAATTTTCCTTTAAAACAGGATTAAACCATCTCCGTCCTTCATTCGACCATCTCTGTCCTTCCTTCTACACCATCTTCAATTGCAGATTAAATTTCGACCATTTTTAATGTATACAAAGGGAAATATTCACTATAAATTGCAACTTCAATATAATATAATGAGTTTCTCTTATTTGTGTTGTGTATATTATTCAATCAACAACGCCAGTCCAACATGTTTATATAAGAGTGTTCACAATAAACAAATTAACCATCATCATTATATACCATACTACGTCTTTAATTCATAACACTTCCAATATAAATGTGCATAACTCAACAAGCAATTTCAGATTTCAGCACTCAATGTCTAAAACCCACATTTATCATAAAAATACTTATAATGTTTCTTTGTGGCCAGATCTTCAACGGTCATGGCCCTTACAATTTGCCATAGGACTTACAACCTTGGCTGTTCAACCTATTCTCCACCACACTCTCTCCCTCTCTCTGATTTTTCAATGCCTTTGAGGCTTCATAATTTAGAAAACTTTAGCATGAACTAAAAATCCTAAAATCACTCAACTAAAAACTCTAAAACTCTACATGCAATGCATACATATGGCAAAAATCATCTTGAGGCTTTATTCCATCTTTTTCCCTGTTCTAAAAGAGAAAAGCTTCCTTATCACTTAATGATCCACGTCCATTCCTTTTATGCCTAAAAGCTCTCCCTAGTTTTATTTATTTATTTTGAGAATATCTAATTAAATCACACCTAAAATCCTAGATATTAAACTGACTTAGAACTTAGGAAACTAATTCCACAAATGCATGACCCCCTATGTCTATTATTTACAATAATTTCTCTTGGGATGAATGCTCCTGCATCAAACTCCCAAGGTAGAAAAAATTTATGATCTCCTGATCATGTGTTCAGATCTAAATTTGCCTGGATCCCATACCTTGCGTTGCAACTTTCCATTTTTCGTTGCTTTTGATTGTTGTTCTTCTCCAGGTCTCCACACTTTATGCTGCATTGCTCCACTAGCTGCACTTTCACAATCTATCTCTATTTTCATTTTGTTGCTTCTACTGTTTCTCTTTTGTTTCACTGCTGCTGGTCTCTTCCAGGATTCCTTCATCATCATCCGCCTCATCATTTATTTTTATTTGTCTAGCAAATTTTTTCCAGCATCTTCATTTAGACCTGTACTCACAAAACAATTGTTAGAAAAAAGATATAAGGCTTCAGTGCCCCCATAGATTTTGTTGCTGCCAGTGTTGTCTCAGCTGCCACCATAAATGTCACCGCACATGTTGCTCTAGCTGTCACTATGGATGTTGCTGCCTCCCAAACTTCCTGTCCCTCTACAACATTCCTTTGCTTGTCATCTGCAATTTCATCAACATGCTGCAAATTAACTCCAGCATAATCTCCATGTTCTCTTTCGACAATATTCAGAAATTGTCCATCATCCTCTTGATTGATTTTGGGAATCAAATCAAGTTCTTCAAATACTGTAGCTTCATCTTGTACTACTGTAGCGGCTCCAAAATTTTCTTCAGGACTCAGCAAATATTCATTGGCTTTCTCCTCAGCTTTCTCTGGCAATACTTCAGTATGCTGCTCTGAGTTTTTTTCTAAATCCTCTATCATCACATCAATATGATGATTTGCATTCACCATGGCACCAGAGGTGTGTTTTTCCGAGAGGAAGGCCTTACGACGTAATTATAATTATAATTATTAATTATATTTCACTTTTAGTTTTATGTAATTTGACCAATTCAAAGTATTTTATTGATAAGCCATGTATTGGCCCATGGTATTGTAACAAAACATATTTACAAGTTAATAGTATCCATCGTAAAATGGGGGTTAATATACATGGTTAAGAATATTGTTATATTCTATGTTTATTGTAAATTTGTAAGTATTAAGTTTTAGTTTTAAAATTGCTATAAAATTAAATTGAAATAAAATATTGATAATATTTTTTTTTTAAATAAGTTAGATTTTTTGGGTATCTAGTAGCCATGGTATTGAGCGATGATATTTTAAGAAATCATATTTAGAAGTTGATAATATCCACGGTAAAATCGGTTGAATATTCATGGTTAAGGCTCTTATTATATTATAAATACTAAATTTATTTTTATGGGCTTATTAATTAATTTTAAATATGTTACCAAATAATTATTTTAATCTATATAGTAAAATGGATGTTACTTTCTAACTACTATTTATATGCCATATTAGATGTATATTATGACTTTCTTTTATATAAAAAATTGTTCATCATTTTATTAACAAAAACAAAATTACAAAAGAAAAAATGAAATTAAAATTTATTTACATTTAACACCTGCACGATCAATATTATACTACACACCAGCATAGATTCATCTTCGCTCCTGATCTACCAAGCCTCGAGAGAGATCAAATATCTTCTTTCTATAAAAGAGGTTTAAAATCAATAGATTTGATCCCTCGATGCTTGGTAGATGAGACATTAATATGGATCTATGTTGGTTATAATTATTAATTTAATTTAATTTTTTGTTTTATATAATTTGACTAAGTCAAAGTGTTTTATTGATAATTATAATTATTATTTTGTTTTGATGTTTACATGACATGACAACATCTCGACATGACAACATCTCTATATACTAGGTTGGAGAGTGACACTTTATGCAATTACATTTAACCTTTTATTATTTTTTAATTGAGCACACATGCAAATCTTTACAAACATTTACATCATTACAACATATTCCCGTAGCTTTTTCCTTTTACATTTAATTTTAAAAATGTTATAAAAAACCAAAATTAAATATTTTTAAATATTTTGATTTTGAAATGAGTTATGGTTTTCGGACAGGTGGTATTGATAAGCTATGGTATTCGCCCATGGTATAGTAACAAAGCCTATTTACAAGTCAATATTATGCATCGTAATTAAATATTTTTAAATATTTTGATTTTGAAATGAGTTATGGTTTTTGGACAAGTGGTATTGACAAGTTATGGTATTGGCCCATGGTATAGTAACAAAGCCTATTTACAAGTCAATATTATGCATCGTAAAAATGATGGGTTAGTAAACATGGTTAAGAATCTTGTTATATTGTATGTTTATTATAAGTGTTAAGTTTTCATTTAAAATTTGTAATAAAATTAAAAAGAAATAATAAATTGAAATAAAATATTTGTAATATTTTTTGAAATGAGTTATGATTTTTGGGTATGGGGTCTTGATAAGCTATGATATTGGCCCATTGGCCCATGGTATTGTAATAAATCCCATTTAGAAGTTGATAAAATCCATGGTAAAATGGGTTGAATGTAAATATTAAAATTTTATGTATTTATTAATTGAATTTAGATATGTGATGGAATTATTATTTTAATTTATATGGTATAATGGATGTTAATTTATAACTACTATTTATATGTGATAAATGTTAATGTGATATGTATATTATGACTTTCTTTTATTTAAAAAACCGTTCATCATTTTGTAATTTGACAAAAACCGAATTACAATAAAAAAAAAATTGAACTTAAAAAATACTAACATCTAAGTTATAATATCTAATGCCTACACATCAACACTAGGTTGTAGAGAGCCTCTTCAACACTATATTGGGATGTAGGCAATTGGTAATCATGTGTGTTTCCATGTTATAAGTCATGTTATGGTTTTAGTGTTAGCATTAATATTTTTATTTTTTTATTACTTAGCATACAATTTGATATCCAAATTATTATGTTATTGAGAAAAAAACATATAATTTAAACTTAAATTTTGAAAAGCTTCTTATAGATAATGAGTAGTTTTATTTCACACAAAATTATTTTTTGTAATTTGACAAAAGCCAAATTACAATATAAAAAAATTGAACTTAAAAGATACTGACATCTAAGTTATAATATCTAATGCCTACACATCAACACTATACTTGGTTGTAGAGAGCCTCTTCAACACTATATTGGGATGTAGGCAATTGGTAATTTTGTGTATTTCCATGTTATAAGTCATGTTATTGTTTTAGCGTTAACATTAATATTTTTATTTTTTTATTACTTAGCATACAATTTGATATCCCAATTACTATGTTATTGAGAAAAAAACACATAATTTAAACTTAAATTTTCGAAAGCTTCTTATAGATAATGAGTAGTTTTATTTCACACAAAATTATTTAATGATTTTGTTTGGTATAAAAAATGTATTATATCAAGCCTATTTTCTAACTTCTATGTTTATGAGTATGTTTGGATGTGAACTTTTACAAAATCTACTTTAACATTACAAAAAGAATTTTTGAATTACATCATTGACAATTGGGACACCCTTTTAAGCCTCAAACATTTTGATAATGTTTTATTTACCCAAAATTATTTAATGATTTTGTTTGGTATAAAAAATGGATTAAATCAAGCTAATTTTCTAACTTCAATGTTTATGAGTATGTTTTGATGTGAACTTTTACAAAATGGACTTTATCAACATTATAAAAGGAAATTTTCAATCACATCCATGACAATTGTGACAACCCTTTAAGTTTCAAACATTTTGAGAATAATTCATGTCTCTTTAACTCTGCCTCATTGTAAGCCAAAAATCAAGGAGATGTAACCTTTATAACATTAATTCTGCAAGCAAGATGTGTTAGGTATAGGTGAGATTCTTAAGAATGACCAAAGGAAGGAAAAATAATTTTTATTAATATTAAACTTATGCATTAGAGATTATAGTTTAATATCCCACACTACCATTCATTTTTGCATGATTCGTGGAATAATGGGAATAATGAATATCCGCATTAATATAATATAGTGAGTTTGATGACTAACTTCATTTAGTTTAGAGTTTGTATATATCATGAGAAGCTCCAAATCATATATACATTTACTTAAATAATAAGTTATGGATGTAATCATGCTATATTTTCATTATAGAAAGACATATAAAGAAACTAGGATCTCTTAGTTGCTTTTACATTGCTTTGATAGAATTATTACTTTTCAACAATGGCCTCAAGATTTAGTACAATTTATCCTTTTCTAATAATATTTAGAGTAAACATGATTCTCATGGTTAAGTATAATTCATGTGTTCAAGCTATGATTCAAAGATCATCTAAGATTTCGTATAGTTTGATCGATCCCGATAGTTAAAATCGTGTTTTTCCTCATTAGAGATCATGGGTTCAAATCCAAAGAGGGATAGAGTATACAAATGTTTTTAAATGGATTCACTGCCCCAAATAACACTTGGGGTATAGTAAAAAATCACAATATCATCCACAACTATATCAGCATGGCAACCAAAAATACAATAATATCGAATAGTTAGAGTGCACCCTACCTTAACAATTTCATACAACTTCAAATTCATGTTAATAATGTAATTAAATATTTATACTCTACCTCAAAAAACTTTGCATACACATATTGATATAATAATATTACCCTAACATAATTATATTGGAGTCTTTGGATCTAACTACGTGATCAAATCCTAGGCCCAAACTCAAATGCAAAAGTCTTGATGCAAAGGTAGATCTTTGGATATAAATCAGTCTATTAAATATGATGCCTAAGTGCAAATATCTCAAGGAGGATGCTAAGGTTTTGTGAGTGTTGATGCAAAGTTTTTGTTTTATTTTTGCTTTTGTATCAAAAGAATTGGTAGATTTGTCATTTGTCATTCAGGAGGTCTAGGGTTGAGTCAAAGGCACTACCCCTATACTCCTGAGCCTAAAGTAACAACCCACAAGTCATGTTAGGTGGATTAAACAAGTTGTGAACTTGTGGGAGGGTGCAGGAGGAGGGGGTGTGTGTTGACGTTTCAAGTGCAATATATGCAAGCACAATATTTATGAACTATCGGTAATTACTTTGAATGATATAGATCTTCTTTTAACAATTACAGTTTGTCATTAACAAATTACACTTTGAAAATCCAACCATAAACCATAAAGGCAAAAGAGATCACAATACAAAAAAGAGAACACAAGATCTAGCCTCAGAAAATCCACTTGGGGAAAAACCCAACAACCTTTCCTTAGAGAAATGTTTCAGTTCGACAAGAGTTACAACTAATGCAACTAGTCAAAAACTATGTCTATGGTCAAAATTTTTCCACAACCCTCATGTCAAGAATCTAGCAACTCGCTATGATAAGATGTACCCTATGCCTAAACTCAACAATTAGAATATGCCCAAAAAACTCAGCGTCCCAGAATTTCAGTGTTCGTAAAATATGTTGCCCAATAACTATCTAGAAATTTGGCCTACCCACAAGCTGTTACATAGAAAAGTTCACACTTACAAGTTTAGAGATATATATGTAAGCTCAAGAGGGAGAGAGTTATTTTTCATATTCATCGTTTTCTACTCCTTTAACCTTCACTTAGATTCCTAGAAAATGTCTTGTTTTGATGAGATCGAATGGTGCTCTTATGTAGGAGGCCAAATGCCTTTTAATGGATGTCATTTCCTTGAAAAATGGGTTTGCCTCTTTATTGGGGTCGACTTGACTTGACGGAGGCCCGACTTACAAATTTTTGCTGCCAAAAATTTAATCTTCAAATTTTCTCTTTGCAATTTCATGAAGAACATGTCTTACAATACTTTCTCAAGTACTAATAATTAAAATAACATTAATAACATGTCCTACAAGTTATTTATACATTACAAGGGCTAAAATACAAATTACGAAGACCAACTATAACTAAAAGAATTCAAGAGAAACAAATATTGGTCAACAAACTAGTTATGATGCAAAGTTTTTTATCATGCTCTAAGGAAACCACTCACCCTCTAACACTACCTCCAATGTTTTAGATTGATCATGACATTAAATATTTTTGCTCCCTAAAAGCCACATTTTCATACCACTGAGTTTTTTCAAATCACAATATCATTAATATATATTTTTGAAATCTTGTGAGGACTATATCTTCATCATGTCCAATATATCACCCCTATCAGGGAAGGGAATAGAATCAATGGCTTCACATCAAGAGTGCCTTAACATAGCACCCAATCACCATCTATCCAATACCTTGTGGACAACAATATCTTTAATATCCAATACCAAGTCAACCACAAATGTATTATTTATTTCTAAAGATCTTCAGTTAGATTGTAACTATGTAGTCATAAAAATAGGTTTGGAATATCAACTTTAATTTATTTCTTGAAATGAAAATTTAAACAACATACATACATCTTATGTACGGATCTAACATTGAGAGGGATCAAATTTTTTACTTGCAAACTTCTTTAGAGTGCAAAATAGAATGTTTTAATTTCCATTGTTTAAATGCAAAGATTGAACATCGATAATCATGAGATTGAGTTGCTCATGGAAAACAAAGCATTGAATTGTCCGAAGAGTATTCCCACTTCTCATGAGGAACAGACTCACTTTCAATGGCTGGTTCAAGGTGTTTAATCGCTGGCACCAAGATTTTATGAGGGTAGGTAATTAAACAAAAGGGGCCATCTCTCCCAGGATACCTTGCTTTGGCTTTGGAGCTTTATTATGAAAGGACGTAGAAGTCATTCTCATACCCTATAGTCTGCTATGAAAATCTGCGAAAAAAAATCAAACACTGGGCTCCAAATCATCCTCAAAACATAAGGCGGACTATGCAAACATGTAAAAAACTTGTAAATTTTCCAAACCCAAACTTCACTATCTGTAAAAAACAATTGCATGATTCAAATAAGAAAAATACCAATTATATAAGTAGCCACAAATTTATCAAGGGCCGAGAGGAATCAAATCTCTTTTCAAACTCAAAAAAGTTTGCGTCTCAAAAGATTTGATCCCTTAGGGTGGATCTGATATCGTTTAATATCACTCTTTAAATAGGCTACATTCCACATGAATATTATGGGTCAATACCATGAATTTTTAAAACTGTGTGTCAATACCATGGGTCAATTTTTTTTATAGATTTTTTTTTTTTAATTTATATTTTATTTTGACTGAGTTAAAAAGTTTATATTACGTTACATCATTTTATTTTATTTTTATGTAATTTGACTTAATCAAAATGTTAAAAAATTACTTTACATCTCTATCATACTGAGCTATTGAGCCCCTATCGAGGCAATAATATTTAATTCAATATAATTAATTATTTAATTGTCATTTAAATCGTGATGACCAAACATGCCAAGAAGTGTCGAACACCTTATATCAGAGGCATCAATTCTTTATATGTCCGAAATGCTTCACCCCCGTCCATTTGCTTGGTTTTCAACAACCGGACAAGAGATGATTTTTCATAGGAGATGAGGAGTTGTAGTTGATCTCTTATTTATCTCCATACCCCATTTTTGCAAGTATATGCCAAGTTAATATCTTAATTGGAGAATCCCACATTATCTAAGACATCTGACACTCTTTTCAGGACTTAAGAGAATGAGAGGTGAGGGTGATAGGAAAGGCTTGCAACAATGATTGAATATGAGATACAAATATCTCCAAGCTCCAACTCTTATATATTTTATCGAGAGGTCACCCATTTAATAATATTTTCATTTTATTGGTTACCAACTAGGAATCACCATCTACTTGGAGTTTTATGAAAGAATTGTCCTTGTCATGTCACGAACCTATCTCCAAGGCGAAGAATGCAATGAAGTTATCACTATTTATCCTGAAACTACATGCATAGAGGAATAATGTTTGACCCCGAATATTTCAAAGAATTCCTCCACACACGTTCAACCTATCTTACCTTTATAGAATCCATCAAAGTTTAGCTTTATAAAACCCACGGGGTGAGGTGTGAAAATTAATTGAGAGACCATCCCTATATGTGTGGAGTGTGGAGATATATGGTGACCCATGGATGGTGAGAGCACTAGTTTACTAAGGATCCCTACCTCCTCATGGTTTGCCTCCCAATTTTCTTGTGTCGAGGAAGTAGATAGGATGGTTTCCTAAAAACGTTGATGTATTAGTCGCTAGACCACTCATACTCAAGATTCCAGTTATTTGAAAATCCTCTTGTTTCTTTCTTTTGAGGTTAACAATAGAAGGAAACTTGGTATGAAAGTCGAGGCTCTCTTAAATTTAAGGCTATGGAAGATTCTCTATCTCCATTGGTCGATTCTTTCTGTAAGGCTATTATATCTATGATCCAAGTGCCCAAATAGAAGAAGAATATGATGCCATAATTGTGCAAAGAAGGAGCATAAATGATAAGAGTGCCAAGTATTCCTCATGATTCTTACATAGAGATAAATTGAAGGACTTGTGAAGCCTTTTTTCCTAATTTGATCCCAAGAGAGTGCTCATCTTGTAGAATCCACCCATAGGAAGTGAACAAATTTACTGCAATATCCCTACATTCATATTTTGCACCAAATAGACTCTTTAGGATGGTCTCTATGGTGAGCTAACAAAGCATAGAATTATTTTATTATGAACATCCCTTTTGTTTGCTATCCCAACATATTTTATCTAGGCCTTGTATTTTCTAATACAGTATTTCTCATTCTAATTTGGCCCATGCTTTTGTGGTTGGATGATCGAGTTAGTCATCAATGATAATCCAACTTCTCCATTTGGTGGAGTTAGTGGGTGGTTTCCAAAAGTATGACTTTGTGATTTCTTGTTGTGTTATTGTGTAATTCTCTAGTTCTTGGAGCTCTTCAAAGTGTCCTAATATAGTCATTTTTTCTAGGTGTCTCTCCAAAAAGAGTCATTTGACTCTCCCTAATTTCTTAGAATGCATGGTCTTGAACTAGGCTCTTTGTCTTGTCATATTCTATATTAATGATCCTTGAGAGAATTATAGGTTTCATAGCTTAGCCAATTGAGAGGTGTGGTGGCTATATATTTTATTCTATATTTTCTTCCATAATTTTGGCACACCTTGGACCCATGTTCACCATAGTTTCACCCCCATCATCCTAGTGAGAGTTTTTGGGTCCTAGATACCTACGCCACTTATCATTTTTGAGAGGCAAAGTTTCTCCTATGCAACCAATGACCATTTTCTTTCTTTCTTATTTCCCTTCTAGAGAGAATTTATATATAGAGCCTTGATAGCTCATAGAATAACATTATGATTTTCCATTATTTTTAGTTGGCACAATGGTATGGCTTGTAAAATTGATTTTAAAAGCACGAAACTTCTTTCCATATTAAGTGAACTAAATAACCATATTTTAAAATTTTGAGGGATCGAGTGTGGAGTGTCTTGCGAGTAGGCTATATATATGGAAAATTCAAGCACGAGAGCCCTAACATACTTATCTAGTAGTTTTCTAAGGGGAAAAATAATGGAGCTTGGTTACACTTTTTGGCAAAAGAGGGCACGTTTGGGTCGAAAAATCAATATCTCGATTGAGCCATTTAAGCATCCACTCGAGTCATTTTTAAGGGCTCAATTGAGCTGCTTGGGCAATAAAAAGGTACCTCGATCAAGCGTTAAAAACTAATCCTTAATCAAGATATAAAACTCAATCGAGCTATAGCACTCAATCAAGCTTTATGGATTGATCAAGCTATAAGGGTCGATCGAGCGTTAAGCCTTGATTGAGCCCTATGGCTTAGTTGAGCCCTTTTTTTAATATATTGTGCTCTCGCGATTTGGCCGCGCCATTTGCACAGAACATGGCTGCACGACCAATAGTTTACGAGTAGCTTGACTAAGGTTATTAGAGATTGATAGAGTAATGGAGCGCTCAAACAAACCTCGCCAACCACCTCGCCGAAATTGTTATGCTTTTAACCTGCAAAAGATACCCAAATATAGAATATGCGAAGAAAAATACCCAGAACATAGAATAGTGAGAGTCAACAGCAAATATTTTATTATTCAAAAAGAAATGTTCACTAGCCTCTTCGAGGGGGCAACCTCCAATAGAGCAGAGCTCGATTCAAAAATAAGACATGATGCTCCTCGCAGGGAGTCTTTATCCTTTATATATGACTCATACATGTAATACCATGGATCAATACAATGGGTTTTATTAATACCATCTATCTAATACTAGGCCCATTTGCAACTAACTGTGCTCCCGTCATTAATAGCGGGTTAACCACTTAAAATTATTAATATGGGATTTATTGACTCTTTATTATGATGTGATCCCACTACATAAATAAGGGCGTTAGGGTGGGACCCTAACATGCCCTCCCCCTTAAGAATAGCCTTGTCCTCAAGGCTGAAGCTGCGGAAATTGCTAAAGAATAGTGGCTGGTTCCCAAGTTGCATCTTCCAGAGAGGTGTCTTTCCACTTGACGAGGACTTCCTTAATCACTCGGCCACGCAGGGGCCATTCTCGTGTGTCCAGGACCTGTTTAGGTTGGAGCCAGATTGACCCTTCCTCGTCCAATTCAAGTAGACTGGTTTGAATTCTGCAATTGTTCCCAATCACTTTCTTGAGGCATGAGACATGGAAAAATGGATGGATTTTTGCAATAGGCGGCAAAGCCAACTTGTATGCTACTTCTCCAATGCGTTGAAGTACTTGATATGGTCCGTAGAATTTTGGAGATAGTTTCTGACAACCCTTTTCTTTGAGTGATGTTTGCTTATATGGTTGCAGCCTCAAAAATACCTGATCCCCTTCTTGAAATTGGTGCTCTAAGTGATGCTCGTCTACCTATTGCTTCATGCGGTTTTGAACTTGATGGAGATTCTCTCTAAGATGGGCGAGCATGGTTGAACGGTTTTGTAGGAGTTCATCCACTGCTTGTACCCTTGAGCATCCCTTGATATAAGAAGTAGCGGAAGGAGGGAGTTGACAATATACTACTTCATAGGGAGTCATTTTGGTGGTGGCATGATAGTTGGTGTTATACCACCATTCAGCCAGAGGTAACCACTGTACCCAAAGATGTTGCTTTTCTGAAGTGAGACACCTAAGGTAGGTTTCCAGACATTTGTTGACGGCTTCAGTTTGACCATCTGTTTGTGGAAGATAGGAAGTGTTGATTTTTAGTTGGATGCCTTGTAGCCTAAAGAGTTCCTGCCAAAAATTACTGGTGAAGATCAGGTCACAATCAGACACAATAGAAGTGGGCATGCCATGCAATTTGAAGATCTGATCCATGAAATATTGAGCGACCAAAGTCGATGTAAATGGATGGGGTAGGGCGCAGAAATGAGCATACTTCGAATTTTTGTCCACAACCACCATGATGACTGACTTGTTTCTGGACTTTGGAAGACCTATAATGAAATCCATAGAAACCTCTATCCATATTGATGTCGGGATGGGCAATGGTTGTAATGTGCTTGGTTCTTTGATGTTCTCCCCTTTGTGGCGTTGACAGACATCGCATTCTGCTACAAAAGTAAGGATGTCCTTTTTCATGCCTGTCCAAAAAAATGATCTTCTGGTGTGAGCATACGTCTTCTGAAAGCCTGAATGTCCTGCAAGGGGGGATGAGTGCAATTATGCCAAAATGCGACTTTTGAGGCTAGATGTTGGTGATATTACAACTCTGTCCCTGTAGCGAAGAATCTCATTCTGCCACGAGTAGCCCTTGGTGGGATTTGGATCCACCTGCAATTGAGAAATGAGTTGGGAGAGCCCGAGATGTGAAAACCATTCCCCGCGAGCCTCTTCAATTGATTTTGGAATGGGAAGGGAAATTGCTAGCAGGGTACTTTCTTCCTCAAATTGGCGAGATAATGCATCTGCTACACTATTTTATTGCCCTTTTTTGTAAACGATCTCATAATCATATCCCAGAATTTTGGCGAGCCATTTATTTTGCTGTGGGGAGGATAGGTGTTGCTCCAAAAAATATTTAAGACTGTGATGGTCTGTGCGGATTTGGAAACGTCACCCTAGTAAGTAAGGACGCCAAGTCTCTATTGCATGTAAGATGGTAATCATTTCCTTCTCATAGGTCGATTGACTGAGATTCTTCCCACTTAGCTGTTGGCTTGTGAAGGCCAAAGGTTGACCTTCCTGCATTAAGACTGCCCCAATACCTGTACCCGAAGCATCACATTCAATGAAAAAAGATTTGGTGAAATCCGACAGTGCTAAGACTGGAGTGGAACACATGGCATTTTTTAGAGCTGTAAATGCCTATTGTGCATCCTCATTCCAAAAGAATGAATTTTTCTTCAGGAGTTGCGTGAGGGGCTTCGTTATGCGACCGTCATTGTGGACAAATTTGCGATAGTAGCGTGTGAGACCCAAAAATCCTCTCAGGCTCTTCAAGGTCTTAGGTTGAGGCCAATCGTGCATTCCCTGGATCTTTTTGGGGTCCACCTTGACACTTGCACGCCCCACAATGTGGCCCAAATACTCAACATCTTCCATGGCAAACGAACACTTAGACATCTTAACAAATAATTGATGTTTGTCGAGTAGTTGCAAGAGTAGATCTACATGCTCAAGATGTGCGGCCCAAGTGCAACTATAGATGAGGATGTCATCGAAGAAGACAAGAACGAATTTCCTGAGATATGGTTTGAGAAGATGGTTCATAAGGCTCTGAAAAGTAGATGGGGCATTACAAAGACTGAATGGCACGACCAAGAACTCATAATGGCCTTCATGAGTTGGGGAAGTAGTCGTTGGAATGTCGACTTCCTTCATGCGAATTTGGTGGTAGCCTGAGCGAAGATCCAGCTTAGTGAAGAATTGAGCCCCATTGAGTTCATCCAGCAAATCATCAACCACCGAGATGGGAAATTTATCTTTGACTGTCAACTTATTGAGGGCCCTAAAGTCTAGACACATCCTCCATTCCCCATATTTCTTGAGTACCATGACCATCGGTGATGAATAAGGACTAATGCTGGGACGTATGACAACTGCTTCCAAAAGTTCCTTGATTATTTTTTCTATTTCATTCTTTTCGGTGAACGAATATCTGTATGCCTGCACATTTGGGGGTTGGGCCCCAGGAACCAAGGTGATGCTATGATCATGTTCCCCTCTCGAGGGTGGAAGCTCATGAGGCTTGTCAAAGACCGGCAGATGGTTATTTAAATCTGTTGCATCTAAGGATGAATTGGCAGAGACTTGGTTTCGACTGCCTGGATGGCATTAAATTGAGCTATAACTCCATGATGGCCCTTTTTTAGCAATTTTTCCATCCTATGCGAGCTGATGATAGAGGGGGCTCCCGCCTAGAGTCCACGGAGGGTATGTGTGGAGTTGTTCTGCTTAAAACTCATATATAACTCCTAGAAATCCATTGTGATTGGCCCAAGGGTGCGAAGCCATTAAGCCCCGAGGACAATGTCGCACCCACCCATGTGTATTGCAAACATGTGGGTCTTCTACTGATAATCCCCCATTTGAAGTAAAACATTTTCACAGCGGCCTTCACATTTCCTTGTGCCCCCATCTGCAATTTGGACTTGGAAGTTAGAAACTGCTCGTACAAAACAATGCACTGCTTCCGCGACTTTTTGATGGCTGAAATTATGTGTACTTCCATTATCAATCAGGACTACTATTGGGTGATGTTTAATAAAACCTCTGATTTTGAGAGTTTGAGGTGAAGAAATCCCTGCCAAAGCATGCAGTGAAATAACTGGTTCGTCAGGGACATTGTCCTTTTGGTTGTCCTCTTCTACCGCCTCAGGTTCCTCAAGTGGTGGATCTTCCTCCGATGAGCTGTAATCAGTGGCATCAATTTGAAAAAATTTGGGCTCCTTGCATTTGTGACCTGGGGAGTATTTTTCATCACAGTAGTAACATAATCCCTGCTTTCTTCTTTCAGCCATTTCTACAGGTGACACATTTTGAACCTTAAGTGTTTGAGTCATGCTGTGAGCCTATGTGGGGCGACCCTTGGCGGTGAAATTTGGGCGAGTGGCCAAGGCTGCTAACGCACATTCCACGTTATGAGCTACCTTGCAAGCCTCAATCCATGTGGGAGGGCGGTGCAGTTGGACGTGGGCTTTTATGGCCTCTTTAAGACCAGTGATAAAACATTCTGTGTAGAACACATCTGAGAGACCCCTAGTGCGGGCGGCTAAGGCTTCAAAGGCTATAATATATTCATCCACTGTGCCAGTCTGTCGGAGCTTAGTAAGACGACCCAAAAAAGAAGATTCCTGGTCAAAGCAATATGTAAGAGCTTTTTTGAATTTGTCCCAAGTCAGAAAAGGCGCATTGCAACCTTAATGCCATTCCCACCATTGCCACCTTTCATTTTCCAAGTACATGCTTCACACCATAAGCTAAGTCTCATTATCTAGGATGTTATTCAGATTGAAATACTACTCCATTTGTGCTATCCATGCCGCCGGGTGAGAACCATCAAATTTATGCGTATCCAACTTGGGAGGTCTCAGACGGGATTGTTATTTTTGGCAGCCCCAGAGGTGAGGAGAATGGCTAGACTCACCCTCACTGTGTCCATTGCCAATATACGCCTCCTCATGGGCTTCCTCTTGCCCTTCGGGATTATGGTCGGGATTAGGTGAGTTAGTCTGTCAATCTGATTTTGGAGGGATTGCAAGGATTGTTCAAGTTTGTCCATCCTCTCATTGGCCATAGCTTGTGCTCTAGTTGCTACCATGCACCGACCTGATGCTCTTGAAATTTGGGACCACCAAAAAAAATAAAAGAAAATTCACTAAGACTTGAATGGTACCACCGTGCTCAGCTTGTCATCCTGATTTTGATGGGCTAGATCACCAATAAGCGCCCCAGGAGATCTCAAACTTTTGTTTTTTGAAAACTCCTAATAGAGTTTTACTCCTTCCTTAGAAATACTGCAGTCGCCGAATCCTCAAAATGTCAATGCTATCAAAATTCCTGCAAAAATGACGCTCCTGTAAAGGAACCCCACACAACTACTCAGATCAGGTGGATCTGAGAGATCTGAATGGTGGGTCGGATAGCTCTAAGCGGCGGAATAGATTGTTGTTGCGGATCTGATGGATCTAATAGATCAGACTGTTGTCTGCTACTGCTGCACCCTTTTGCGCGAGCGGATCTGGTGGAGATGATGCATGATCCCTAGATAGAAAAGGGAACTATGGTCTCGAGGAGTGTCAGGTGCTACAGATCGCAATATACATAAGGGTCTAACAGTAGTACCTGGCCCAATGTTTCAAGGCTCTAACTAAGGAGGATCAACTGTACCCTTAGCCGTACAACCTAACTACCTTATCGTACGGGCGAGTAATCTCTTCAAGTGCTATTCTCGGTGTACTGTAGCAGCAAGACGGCCAATGATTTATCTATGGCTAGGTTGCAGAGGAGCTAGTGGGCTTTGGATATACCCAGAAGGTATGTGGAAGATAGTCCATACGCGGTTCTATCTAATGCGCTACTACTCAAAGGGGTACCCACAGGGGTTACATGGGAGTCCAACAAGCGTGACCACCTCTTGTATTTCCTGCGTGCATGCCTCCCTAAATCTGCAGGTTTATGTGCTCAACGACAGATCCTGTGGTTTAAAGACGCTGGAACATGTCTCTAGCCAAATTTTTTTTTTGCTAACAAATGGAGATCCCACCGGCCCTGGAAAGTGCTCCGATACCACTTGTTATGCTTTTAACCTGCAAAAGATACCCAAATACAGAATATGCGAAGAAAAATACCCAGAACATAGAATAGGTAGAGTCAACAACAAATATTTTATTATTCAGAAAGCAATGTTCACTGGCCTCTTTGAGGGGGCAACCTCCAAGAGAGCAGAGCTCGATTAAAAAATAAGACAGGATGCTCCTCGCAGGGAGTCTCTATCCTTTATATATGACTCATACATGTAATACCATTGATCAATACCATGGGTTCTATTAATACCATCTATCTAATACTAGGCCCATTTGCAACTAACTGTGCTCCCGTCACTAATAGTGGGTTAACCACTTACAATTATTAATATAGGCTTTATTCACTCTTTATTATGACGTGACCCCACTACATAAATAAGGGGGTTAGGGTGGGACCCTAACAACGACCAATAGTTTACGAGTAGCTTGACTGAGGTTATTAGAGATTGATAGAGTAATGGAGTGCTCAAACAAACCTCGCCAACCACCTCGTCAACATTGTAGAGGCTCAAAAAACGATAGGTACTATATAGTTTATCTTTCTCTTTTTTTTTTCACAAAATGTAACAATTTAATTTAAAAAAAAACAACCATGTACAAAAACCATGAAAACTAATTAATTAAAAAAAGAACCATACAAAAACTATGAAAACCACAAAAAAAACCTTGAAAAACTCTTACAAAATCACAAAACCAACCTAGAAAACCATGAAAAAAAACTCTTGAAAACAAATTCAAAAGCCACGAAACAAACTTAGAAAAATATCAAAATGACCCTTCATAACATCCTAGAAAATACTTTGAAGCGAAAAAAAAAACTGTAATGTAGGTTTTAAATTTATTTCTTAGTCGCAATGTCTTGTGTATTAAATGCATATTTTCTGATTTTGAATGGTAATTTAAACATTTCTTTCTAATTATTTTTCATTTTGAAGTTTCTCTTTAGAAATTTCGTGAAATAAATTTTAATTTTTTATTTTATTTTTTTGTTATTTAGAATGCACTTTAAATTTCTAGCAAATTTGACCAAAAATATACCACAAAAAACTCAAAAACAGAAAATAATGAAATTATAAACAATAAATAAGTAAATTAGAAGCTTTAGGTTGATGTGACGAATATGGTTTCTCATAGTGAACCTCTATTTATAAAATAAGAAATTTTACTTTATTTTATTTTTTAAGTTTAAATTAATTTATATTTTAAATATCTTTTTAATAATAAAACATAGTACTATTCTAATTTTAAAAATAAAAGAGTAATATTTAAAAATAAAAGAGTAATAACAACAAATGGGCAAGGTTGTGGAGGGGTACGAGGACATCTTCACCTCCCCCGCAGGGGGTGCCTCTGCACTATTAGGTCAAGCACTCCATCGATTTGACCCCAGGTGCATCACTGCCCAATGGACCAATCTATCACTGCTTCGTTTTAGAGAATGACGAAATCAAGGGACAGATTTAGGAGCTACTACAGAAAGGTCAAATTCAGTCGAGTTCATCGCCCTGTGGGAGCCCGATCGTGTTGGTACATGTTAGTGTTTGTATCTTCATCCCTCCATCAGTGATTAAAATTTATCTTTTTGCATGCATTTTAGGCATCTCATCCGATTAGTTGCACTCCATTAGGTCATGTATCATCTGATGGTAGTGGTTCTTTGTCAAATTTCCCTCATGCTTTTCATCTGCTGGCCTATTTCCATATGTACAAGTCATCTGCTATCATTTTTATTTCATTTCATTTGCAGTAGTCATTTTAGGGTTTTCAAGTCTCATTAGGTCTAGGGCTTCCCACCATGGTCTTCAAAAGCAATAATAGGTTAGCAGGCACATGAGGATGTCAAATAAGTTCATAAAATCACAAATTCTATTGATGATTTGCTCCATAAAGGATTTTTACCTCAAAACTCTCTTTTGAGGTGAAAACAGGGTTTTTCCATTCCATGTAAAAATTCCATGTATATTTAATGTTTTCATATGTAATAAAGCATCATCTGCAGCCCTGGGTCACCTTGCCAAACTCCAACACTCCAGCTCCTACAAAAAAGACAAGAAAATCTAAGCATTAGTCCATCAAATGACAAAAAGAGAGCCAAACTGCAAAACATAGTTTTTAATGAATAAAGTGAAAAGGAAAACCTTAGAAAGTGGGTTTTCTAAATGAAAAATTAAAGTCAAAAGTATATAAAGGGATCATTTGTGTTGAAGACTTCATTTGTGCTAAAAGTGAGAGAGGAAAAGGAGAAAATCAGATTTTGAGGTGAAAAGAGGAAAATTTGATCCAGGTGGATGTTGGTGGCCACCCACCTATCCCATTTGGACCCCCGCAGTTGTCTCTTTCAGTGTTTCAGTTTCCGTAATTGGAGCACAATTTACTATTTTTAGCAGTTTTTTCGTGTCCTGAACTTCCGGAGCCGTTTTGAGGCCCTAAACGACATTTTTTGGGAAATCAGGGGGCAACATGAGACCATGGACCGATGATGCCCTTCCTAAAGTGGTAGTTCTCGGATAGATATTTCTAATGAGCTATCATACGCGTCAAACGGAGATTGTATGCCAAAGTTACGACCCCGGGAAATTGATGTACCAATTTTCCCAAAACGCGGCCCACAATTTGGCGTTTCATCTTCTAGGGTTAGGTTTTGGAATGTGAAGGGTTTTCCATTCTTCCTCAATAATAAATAGGCCTTCGAGCCTCATTGTAACACAGTTTGGAACAGTTCAGAGGCATGTAGTCACCACATCTCTTCTCAGAGATAAGCTACCATCGCCCTAGCTGGTTTATTTCCATTTCTGTTTGTAAGCATATTTCAGTATTTTCCATTAATGAAATGAAGTATTATTTCCGCTGCATATTTGTGTATATGGTTATCTCTGTATTT
>APFE030433424.1:33533-66541 GCA_000404065.3 Pinus taeda | reverse complement strand
GCTCCCGGAGCGATTTTTTAAAGCCCGGGAGCGATCGGGAGCGATCGCTCCCCGATCGCTCCCGGGAGCGACGGAGCGGCCGCTCCCTAGGTCGCTCCCGAAATCGGCAGGGAGCGAAACTTTTTTGGAAGGGAGCGTGCTCCCGAAAATCGCTCTCGTCCGGGAGCGATTTAGGGAGCGCGCTCCCAAGCCGCTCCCGAGCCGCTCCCCCCCGGAGCGCACTTTGGGAGCGGGTTCGAAGGGGCGGGGGGGTGCTCCCCCGCAACTATGTGACAGCCCCCGGTCTGAGCGTTGTCGTGACAATCTGTGCGACAACAGGCTCCAACATCCTCCATTACGTTTCCTACATCGTCATGGAATGGGACTGGAGGTGCACTACAAAGTACTAGAGAAGCACCATTTATCCCTCAAGGGATCCTAGCTCCACTTGTAAGAATCACCTAATACATACTCAAGGAAATCAAGTGAGATCAACATCATGGGTACAAGGACCATAAAATCATCAAGGTGGAAAATATTTAAGGTCAAATCATCAAAGTACTTTTAACAAGCATCATCAAAAATGTCCTTCTAGCTTATGATTGTGTATAACTTACCTCAATTAGGTATAGAAGGGATATCACATGACCTTATTAGGTGCTTCCAACTTGAAGGGGAGGAACAATTCTTGGGCCAACACCTTCAAATGATATGCGTAAGTGATAGGTGTTATGGCTTGGAGTTTACTTCTTGAAAGGTGTCATAGTCTTATATCAAGTAATGCAAACCGTTTTCCATGAGTGCCTTTGTAAAGGGAGCACTTATATGCTTGAGCTACCTTCCCTTGCCTTTGTTTTTCCAAGCCCCCATACTTGCATTTTTCTTTGTTTCTTTAGTATGGATTTCTTAACAAGTTTTATGGATTTATCAAGAAATAATGATCATACAATCCCCTTTAATGATGGGTAGTTTATCGCTTCACCATGATCAAGATTTTCATTGAGAGTTCTTTTTACTTTGATAGGTGTGATATGCATGGTTAATCTCGAGGACGAGTGACTATATGAGAGGGGGTAGAGCTCAAGTTAAAATTTCCTTTTGCTTGCTTTACATCCATTCCCATTATTTTTCATTTTAACATTTGGCTCATGCTCTTTCCTTTCTTAAAGTCGCATCAACCTCGGGTATATTCAACCCCTTCTCACAAAACAAGGCCAATAGGGAACTAGTACAAATGACTGACAACGACTAATCAAAAGATGGGACAATGAACATCTAGGAATGATAACAAGTGTTAAAAATAAATAACATGGAGTGCTACCACCATCCGGGCCTCCTATTTGTACCCTTTGTAGATATTGAAAGAAAGACCGTATGGAAGTTCACATTGGACTAGGGACACATGAACAAGTACATAGCCAATAGCAGTCTATAATCCAATTTCAACATGTGATCCATAGTAGAATTCCTTAAACATTAAATAAAATCACTTGAACACAAAAATGGTTCAAGTACTTGACAATAGATGACCCACCTTTATTGAATGAGAAGGCTAAATCAATGAATACTCATGGATGAGAGGCATCTGAGACTGACTATCTGTGGATCATGGTAGGGCTACTGGATGGAAAGCTACAATGTAGGAGAATTTTTTTCTCATAGGGTTACTGTTTATATGGATTTCCTCTCTGTTTCCCGAGATTCTATCCCATAGGCATGCCCACTAACCTATGAAAAAGAGATAGTAAACATTCTACAATCCCCTCGTGACCAAAGTGCATACAATCATAAAGTAAAGAGGAGGAAGAAGAGAGACACACCTTACTTCTGATGGTTGATCCTAGCTTGTTCTTGACTAATGGATGTTTTAAAGATCCAATACTTGGCTCTTGTCACCTATAACCTACAAACAATGACCCAAAGTATCCTATCCAACTCTAAACAAGTGTTAGAGCAATAAATCACAATACAATATACAAATACATGCATTCATTTGGAAAAACAATATGAATAGGGGAAAGTAAAATATTTTCATTAAACAAGACACTTATGGTAGTTGCAACACCTCCAAGATATTTAACCCTAGGATTCTCCTCTAACCAACACTCACTATACACACCAATGTATCGCAAGGGTGAGCTCTTGTTATTCTAGTAACATTTCCTTTCTTTTTCATTGTTCTGCCTATTTTTCTTCATGGGAGAACTTTGCTTTACAGTTGAGTTGACAAGGTGGAGGAATGAATCTAGATGCCTTTTTGACTTGATTTGATTGGGTCATTTCATACTTACCCTTTACTTGATCACTTCTTGACCTTGTCAAAGCCTTATCTGCCTGCTCTAGCAACGCTAGCCTCCTCAACACTCCTTATTAGTGTTTTTGGAGCATCCAACTCGTATTTTCAAGGCATTGAGAGCATTGTATCACCCTTTGTCAGTGCCTCAAGAGCATTGGTTTTGAGATATAACAATTATTGATGTCTATGGATGGTTAACGATCCCTATTTTTGTAGGTTTAAACTTGTTTGCGAATCAAATGTTCCGAGACACAAGAAGAGATAGATGACATGTCTCGTGATCACTATGTAAGTGTTGTTGGAAGTATAATGTATGTTACTATGTTATGGTCTATAATAGACTAGACATTGCTCATGAAATGGGAGTTTTGAGCATGTATATATCAAAACTAGGGAAGGAGCATTGGACAACTGTAAAGAGGGCCTTCAAAATATTTGTTTGGCATTTCATATATGTAATCTGCTACCAACAAAGACTTGAAACTCACAAAGAACTAAATATACATGGTTTTATTAATGAAAACTAAGCTGGAGATTTTCACCATGGAGATCTAGAAGTAGTTATGTTATCAACCTATTTGTTGAAGCAACCAGTTGAATGAGCAAGAAATATACCATAGTTGCATTGTCAACTACAAAGAATGAGTACATGGAAACCACCCATGGATGTAAGGAAGCTATATGGTTGGAAAGATTGTGTTAAGGTATTTATTTTGTTCAAAAAGCATTGAAGATAGGTTACTACAACACAAGTTCATTTTTTCTAGCAATGAACGCTACTTATTATCCAGAAGACAAATCATATCGATGTGCAATACCATTTTGTTAAAGACATGGTTAAACGCAACCAAATTTTGTTGGTGAAGTTTGACACCTTGAAGAATGTTGCAGAATCATTAATGAAGTCTATCGATATTGAAATTTTTTCTTGGTTTAGAGAATTAATGGGTATTTCTATCCTTAGTAGTTGATTATAGAAATTCCTTCCAATAACCATATTTTTTGAAAAGAAGTGCGAGAATTTTGGATGTGTTGTATCCTTTGCAAGTAGAGTTAGTAACATCCTGATCAGGGTTCAAGGGTTGGCCCCCAAATAGATGTTAGTTTTTAGGGCTGCTCCAAAAGTGTTTACACCATGTTACGGGGTGCTTCATGAGATTTTGGGTACACAGTGCATGATTGATCCCTTGATGGTCCATTATGGATTTGCGCATTAAAGATGGTTCATGATAGATTTTCACATTGGAGATGGCTTACGCAATGGTTGGTTGGCCTTAGTTGGATGCCTAAACCTCGGAGAGGAAGTGACTAACAATGATTTTTCATCCATAGACAACTTCATATGAGGTTAGTTTGGTAGCTCCATGATTGAGGAATTTCACCAACATTATGCAAGGGGAAGCCATTTCGCTCATCGATATGGTTTTTTAGAAGTAAACCATCAAAAATAAGTTTCTAAGCACTTCTTAACCACTTTACTTTTACCATCTATTTTGGACTAATATGCAGTGCTCACATTCAACTAGGTATCTTTAAGTTTAAACAAAAATATAGGCTCTTGATCCAAGACAATGGAAGTGTACATGCCACGTAACTTTAAAATATAGCCTAGGAAGAGTTGGGAAATTGGGGAGGGGGTAAATGGATGTGGTAAAGTAAAAAAATAAGCATGTCTGATCATTGATTTTGGGCTCACCTTTGGAAGTCTCGCTATAAAATCCATAGAGATTTCAATGCATATATTTGTTAGGATCAATAGTGGTTGCAATGCACCTAGCATCTTTACTATCTTAACCTTATTCCTTTGGTAAGTGTCACCAGTTTCCACAAAATTCTAGATGCATATTTTCATGCCTTCCCAAAAGAACAAGTGCTTTGTTCATTCATATGTTTTATGAAATTAAAAGTGAGCTATTGTACATGATGAATACAATTCCTCTAAGACCCTTTGTTTAAAGGAAGAATCTTTGCTAAAACAATGTGCCCTTTAACCTCAATGTATCTTGATTCCATTATAGGTTTTGGATGGGTTGAATGATAGTCTCATTTGCTGACCATTCTTGACATGTTTCATTTAGCCAACCTATAATGGTAAAGATGAGGCAAAGATGGATCCATCCTCCTCAAGTTTCCAAGATAAAGCATCAACCACCACATTTTCTTTACCCTTCTTATAGATAATCCCATAATCATACCCTAGCACTTTTGTGACCCACCTTTGTTAGAGAAAGTTCTTCAAACTATGATGGTTAGTATTGATTGGAAACGTTGCCCTATGAGATATGTATGCTAGTTCTCCACTGCGTGAAGGATGGTCATCATCTGTTTCTCATATGTGGATTTACCCAAAATGAAATCACACAACTGCTTACTAGTGCATGCCAAGGGGCGCCCTTCTTGCATCAAAACTACACTGAATCCTCTACTCCAGGCATCACATTTGAGGACAAAAGTTTTAGTAAAATATAGCACTGGTAATGCTACAATAATGCACATGGTATCCTTTAAAGTTGAGAAGGCTTGCTCAACTTCTTTGCTTCATACAAAGGCATTCCTTTTGAGCAAGGATGTTAAGGGAGCAACAATTTTTCCATAACTTTTTGCAAAATTCCTATAGTAGCCAATAACTCCCAAGAACCCACATAGGCTCTATGTCTTGGGCTAGGCCCACTCCTCGCATAGCCGCAACATTTTTGGGATCTACTCGTATGCCATCCTTACTGACAGTGTGCCCCAAGTATTCAACCTTTGAAGCCCCAAAAGAATTTTCAAAGCATTTTAGGAATAATTGGTGGTCCCTCAAGAGTTCAAAGGCTTTGTCTACATGCTCTATGTGATAATCATAGGTTTTGTCGTAGATCAATTTACCATCAAAAGATACTAGCACAAAACTGTGTAAAAAGTGTCAAAAATTTTAGTTCATGAGGCTCTAAAAAGTGGATGGAGCATTCCAAAGGCCAAATGGCATCACTAAAAAATTCATAATGACCCTCGTGTGCAAAAGGTTGTCTTTAGGATGTCTTCCTCTTTCATCCATTAGGTTAGGGTTGGTGAAAAACTTAGCTCCATCAAGTTAATTCAAGATATCATCAATAATTAGGAATTGGAATTTGTCTTTTACAATTAATTTACTAAGAGTCTGAAAGTCAAAACACGTGCCAATTACCTTGCTCATTTAATAGTAAATACCATGACCATTGTTGACGAGTAGAGATTGGTACTGGGATATATGAATCCAGCATCCAACAATTCCTAGATGATCTTTTCAATTTCATTCTTCTATGCAAATGGGTGCCTATAAGGACACACATTAGGTGGTAGACAACATAAAATTAGTGGAATACCATGGTCATGCTCCCCTCGTGAAGGTGGAAACCCCTAGGGTGTTTCAAATACCTACTGATGTTTGGAGAGGACTAATTTCAAATCAAGGTGAATTTTTTATGGGGGGTGTCGACTACTTGTATGATATTGAATTATGCAATAATGCTTGAGTGGGATTTCTTCTACATGCGATGAAAGGTGTTAACTTCAAGGAAAGAAAATGTAATCCATTTGAGGGTATTTTTGTGCCCTTCCTTATCGAAGCTCAAGTATAATTCCATGAAATCCATAGTGACAATTCGTAAAATGTGTATTCATTCTGCCCCAAGAACTACACTGCAACCACCCATAGTAATAGAAACCATGTGGGTTTGAGATGATATTCACCTATTTGGAGTTGGCTATTTGGAGTTTCACATTTTCACATTAGCCACTGCATTTCATCATACCCCAATTGGAAATTATAATTTGAAAATTAGGTATAGGATAGACATAACAATGAGTTTT
Source organism: Pinus taeda (assembly GCA_000404065.3). Taxonomy (NCBI): domain Eukaryota; kingdom Viridiplantae; phylum Streptophyta; class Pinopsida; order Pinales; family Pinaceae; genus Pinus; species Pinus taeda. The sequence goes on along the minus strand of APFE030433424.1, from coordinate 60,435 downwards.
TGTAGCCACTCTCCTATGAATAAAATTATGGGTGTTGCCATTATTAATCAATACAATTTCTTTGGGATGCTTGATAAATCCAATCAACTTCAATGTTTGCGGTGTCGAGAAACTAGATAAGGCAGAGACAGAAATTTAGAGTTCCCCACAAGGAACTTGCAAATTGTTTTCCTCATCTACTAGAGGGATGACATCATCTAAAATGAGTTTAGGAGTGTCTTCAACGTATGTGCCTTCTAAGTGTTATTTTGGGGAGACACCCATTTGAAATAGTTTTCTTCTTTACATTTGTGTCCTTTGCAATATTGCTCATTTTGACTTGTTGTGAGTTAGATGAGATAGGGATAGTCGCCACAAGGGGGATAAGGAAAGTAATGAGTAAAGGTCTCTTGGTTTTTGCATTGATCACCATCTCAACTTCTTTATCTCTAAAACAAGTTTCGAACTGTGTTTTTGGCCATTGCATGATGCATCATGATGTGTGCTCTAATTGCTTCTTTAAGACCACCTATGAAACATTCTTTAAGATATGAACCAGATAGGCCTCTATGTGGATTTCCAATTGCTCAAAGGCAGTAATATAATCTTGTTAACCCCCATATTTTCCCTTTGCAAGCTAGAGGGTTAAGAGCGAGTTGTTTTTCATCAAGTTGGTATTCGTAGTTGGATTTCAGAGGTTACTATCAGATTTAGATTCCACATGGGTTAAAGAATTCTCCTAGAGATCAAATGCATGATTTTCTAGTGATTTGAGCCTAGTTCATGTTAAAATCTGAAAGTTCTATGCAGAAATTTAAAAAATTCTTGGCAGAAACTTGAAAGTTCTATGCAGAAAATTCAATTTACTTTGCAGAAATTTGAATGGCACTGAATGTACTTTGCAGAAATTTGAATGGAATTGAATGTGCTTTACAGAAAGCTGAATGTGCTTTGCAGAAAACTAAATGTACTTTGCAAAAAACTGAATTTACTTTGCAGAAAACTGAATTTTCTATGTTGTTGCAATTACTTAGAATGCAGATTTCTTCTTCAAAACTTTTCAGATCAACAATTGCAGATAGAACATAAACTTAAGGATCATATGAAGACAACCAAGAACAAATATAAGTCACAGAGAGTTAGGTCCAATGACCAAGGCAAAACCCACAAGGGGAAAACCCAAATGATTCTTCTTCTATTAGATTTCTTCAATTGTTCAGTAGAGTACAAAGAGAGAGAGAGAATGTGAATGAATAAAGTCACCAATGCCTAATCAACTTGCAGCTGAAGTTTTTTTGCTTTTTGCTTGAAGATCTCCTTCTCTTGATCAGATCTTGTCCTTCACACCTACTCTAGCTCTTCCCCTGCTTTTACTCTTCACTTGCTCTCATACTTCACTTGCACACACTCAGCTCTAGCTCTCCTCCTTCACAATGAACATGCTTCTCTCAACTCTCACTTGCTCTTGCTTAAATAGATGAGAAAGGAGAGGAGTTACAAAATGAATTCATGCATTGAGCCAATAATAAGAGAATCAAATTCCATGAGGGAGGAGTTACTTGAGGAGAAGTCTAACTCATCCCAAGAATAAAGAGAGAGGTACACTTGTCTTGAGGAGTTACAATTCGAATTAGGAAGATAGAGAGTTACACTTAAACATGAGAGAATATTTGGCGAGAGTTACAAATTGAATTGAATGAGGGAGTTACAAGTGCATTTAATGAGGAGGAGTTACAATTTTGCCATACATTGAATTAGAGAAGGAGAGTTACATTCTCTTAAGTGCGTATTTACTATTTTATTCCAAGAGAGAGGTTCGATTTTCCAAGTAAGAGATTCTCAATTTAATTTACTTATTCCATGAGAGAATTTGTTTTTATTAATCCATTAAAAGTGAATGACTTTAGACTATTTTATAAATAATAATATCATAATAATAATACTAGTAAGGATAAAAATATTAATTCTTGACTTGTATAATTATGATTGATTTGATTTTAAAGTGGATTCCATATGTTGAGATCATCGTTGATCATTTAGACATGACTTTCTATTTTTGGAAAGTCACTTCCAAATTGAGATGTGACTTACTATTTTTGGAAAGTCATATTAGAATTGTTAGAAATGAAATTTTATTATAGGCGGTTCAAACATCATTCCCTCATCCCTCATCCTCAGGAGCTTTCCGACATCATTCCCTTATCCTTAGGAGCTTTCCGACATCATTCCCTTATCCTGTGAGCTTTGACAGAGGGGAAGGCAAGTCAATGTTCTCGATCAATTGTGACCACTTCCTGGAAGGGTCATGTCCATAAGTCCAAGCTGCTCTCTAAAAACCAAGAACTGTCCTTTCGGGAAAGGCCTGGTAAGAATGTCAGCTATCTGATCATCAGTGGAGATGTGATGGAGCCTCACTGCTCCTCTCTACACCATATCCCGGATATAGTGATTCTTGATTTCAATATGCTTGGACTTGTCATGAAACACAGGATTTTATGCAAGACAAATCCCACTCTTATTGTCACAATATATAACTATTGTGTCTGGAACTTGCTCAAATAGTTCCCCAAAAAGATTTCTCAACCAAACTACCTCACAACTAGCCATGCTAGCAGCAACTTACTCAGCTTCAGTAGTACCCAGTGCAACAAACTTTTTCTTTCTACTCATCCAAGAGATCATGGCAGATCCAAAGCTAAAGCAACACACATTAGTGCTCTTTCTATCAACAGAGTTACCTGCGCAATCAACATCAGTATATCCATGAAGTCTTACATTTTTAGCAGTATATTTCACTCCTAGATTGATGGTTCCATGCAAGTATATGAGTACATGTTTTGCAACAATCCAATGAGCATGAAAGGGATCAATTATATGCTGACTTAAAGTGTTTACATCAAAGTATATGTCAAGCTTAGTGTTTACCAAAAACATCAAAGCACCAATGAGTTGTCTATACTCTATGGGATTTGCTAGACTAGGTCCTGCAACTTTGTCGCATCATTTCCAAAAGTTCATTTACATAGGCGTATGCATGGACTTACATTCTACCATAGAAAATCTTTCAAGAAGCTTAACAACATATTTTCCTTGAGAAAGATAAATTTCACCAGGTCTTTGCCAAACCTCTAGACCCATAAAGTAATGCATCAAACCAAGGTATTTCATGTCAAATTCAGAAGCTAACTCCCTCTTACAGTGGAGGATAAGAGGTTCTCCTCCTGTCAAGAATAAAGCATCAACATACAATAGCAAAATCAAAGGTATACCTTGGACTGTCATGAAGTAGAGGTTTGGGTCTGCACTGCTTCTTGTGAAACCAAGTTTTATCAGGTAGCTATCAATGTGAGCATACCAAGCTCTTGGAGCTTGCTTTAGCCCACATAAGGCTTTCTTCAGTATGCATACATGAGTTTCCCTGTCATGCTCTTCAAAGCCTTGTGGTTGTTCCACAAATACCTCTTCCTTGAGGAATCCATGCAAGAAAGCAGTTTTCACATCCATTTTGTGAAGATTCCATCCCTAGCTTACAGTTAAGGAAACAATAGATTGAATAGTAGTATATCAAGCTACAGGTGCAAAAATCTCATCATAATCTATTCCCTCTTTCTAAGAGAAACCTCTAGCTACAAATATAGCCTTATATTTTTCAATACTACCATTTGCACTATGTCTAACATTAAACAACCATTTGGAAGTGACAACATATTTACCTTGAGGTCTAAGAACCACTTCCTAGACATCATTCTAAATGATGGACTCGTATTCTTCAGTCATGGCATCTTTCCTGACTTGTTCTTTTGTAGCTTCTTCAAAGGTGCATGGTTCTGCCTGAATGATGTTGCTCATGGCAGCAACATACCCTTGAAACCGACTTGCCTTCTTATTTTCTCTGAACATTCCTCTTGGGGAAGCATGTTGTTCAACATCTTGCAAGGTATCTCGCAACCATAGTGGTCTCTTTCTGGTAAGAGGATCATGTGGTGGAGGATCCAGAGGATCTAGGGAACCCATTGGATTATCAGCAAGCTCATTTTCAAGTTCCAGTTCAAACTCAAATGCAACCTCTTTTTCATTAATAGCTTGTCTTTTAGCAATGGCAGGAGGAGGAGAGTCTCTTGCTTTTCTAAGAGCTGCATCTTCATCAAATGTTACATCTCTGCTAAACCCTATAGTTTTGTGACCAAGTACATAAATTCTATAAGCTTTTGAATTACTACAATAACCAATAAACGTACCCTTCTTACTTGAAGCTTCCAGCTTGTTCCTTTTCTCTTTTGGCACATGGAAGTATACAGGACAACCAAAGATTCTCAAATGACTCACCTCAGGCCTTTTACCAATAAAGACTTCTTCAGGAGTCTTATCGTTTAAGGCCTAATGAGGAGTTCTGTTTTGCACATAAACAACGGTATTTGCAACTTCTCCCCACAAAAACTTTGGTAGCTTTTGATCATGCAGCATGGCTTTGACCGCTTCCATAATAGTTCTATTCTTCCTCTCAGCCACACATTGTGTTGTGGATTATATGGCACAATGATTTCTTTCTTTATTCTAGCATCTTTGCAAAGATCATTAATACCATTGGAGGTGAACTCTCCCCCATTATCAGATCTAAGAGCTTTGATCAACTTTCCAGTTTGATTTTCAATCAGAGCCTTGAAATCTCTGAATATGTCAAATACTTCCCCTTTCTTTTTCAAAAAGTATATCCATGTCTTGCGAGAAAAATCATCAACAAAAATCATGAAATACAAGTAACCACCAAGAGAAATAACAAACATGGATCTACATAAATCAGAATGTATGAGTTGAAGTACCTAACTAGTTTTTGTTCTGCTTGAAGGGAATGGTCATTTTATATGATTTCCACTTGCACATCCTGGGTAAACTCCTTCATGATCCATTCTGATCTTAGGCATTCCAGAAACCATCTTCCTTACATGAGGTAAGGCTTTGTAATGTAGGTGAGAAAATCTTTTGTGCCATAGCTCACACTAAAAATCAGTATCTTGGACTAGTGCATAAATGGGTTTACCATTGACTTTGTAAAACCCTTCACATCTTGATCCAAGAGTGAAGGCTTCTATCATACTTGAGTTCAAAGGCCAAGTTAGAACCTTTCAGTGAATAAAATAAATTTTCATTCCTTTATCTTCTAGAGCATATATGGATACAAGATTCTTTTATAACATAGGTACATACAAAACCTCCTTTCATAGGTTCTAAAAGCAGTAGTTTCTCTTCTTCATGATGTGAAATTCTTCCTCTAGAGATCATTTTGGCCTACGCTTAGATACACTTTCCCAAGAGCTCATCAAATGTGGGAATAGTGTTGATGTTGTTGATGGTGGTGATAAAAGTCTCCCAAACGGAAGAAAAGCCTCTAAGCGCAATCAATACCATTTCTTTGTCGGGTACAACTTCACCAACTGTTGACAATTGATTCCTGATTTTAGTCATTCTCAGGAAGTATGCATGAACTGTCTCTCCTCTATTCATCTTGATGTCCTTCAGTTGATTCTTTAAAGCAATAATCTCGTTCAAGTTACTAATTGCAAACATGCCAATTAGTTGATCCTACATTTCTTTAGCTTTCTTCAAACAAGAAACATAAGTAATGAGATGATCACTAAGAGAATCAAGGATAATTTTCCTAGCTTTGATTTCACCTTTTCTACGTTTGGAGTTAGACAACAACACTTGAATTCTCTGGTGGATCAAATATTGTGCCTTCAACATACTCCAAACTTTGTGTTCTTCAAAAGTGATATCTAGCCTTGCTTTCCATGGACCAAGTTGAAGCATCATTCAGTTTCTCCTCTAGCTTGAAATAAGAAAAAGTCATCTTAATCAAAAAACTTAGGCAATAAGTGGGGTTTCTTAGGTGATATTTGTTCTCTTTGGACTTGTCTTCATCAAAGCTCTGATACCATGTTAAAATCTGAAAGTTCTATGCAGAAATTTAAAAAATTCTTTGCAGAAACTTGAAACTTCTATGCAGAAAATTGAATGGAACTAGATATACTTTCCAGAAAATTGAATGTACTTTGCAAAAAACTGAATTTGCTTTGCAAAAAACTGAATTTTCTATGTTGTTGCAATTACTTAGAATGCAAATTTCCTCTTCAAAAATTTTCAAATCAACAATTGTAGATAGAACATAAAATTAAGGATCATATGAAGACAACCGAACACAAATATAAGAAATAGAGACTTAGGTCCAATGACCAGGGAAAAACCCACAAGGGGAAAACCTAAATGATTCTTCTTCTATTAGATTTCTTCAATTGTTCGACAGAGTACAAAGAGAGAGAGAGAATGAGAATGAATAAAGTCACCAATGGCTAGTCAACTTGTAGTGGAAGTACTCTTGCTCTTTGTTTAAATATCTCCTTCCCTTGACCAGATCTTGTCCTTCACACTTGCTCTAGATCTTCCCTTACTCTTACTCTTCACTTGCTCTTGCATTACTCTTGCACACACTCAACACTAGATCTTTTTCTTCATAATGAACATGCTTCTCTCAACTATCACTTGCTCTTGCTTAAATAGATGAGAAATGAGAGGAGTTACAAAATGAATTCATGCCTTGAGCCAATAATAGGAGAATCGAATTCTATGAAAGAAGAGTTACTTGAGGAAATGTGTAACTTGTCCCAAGAAGAGAGAAAGAGGTACACATGTCTTGAGAGGTTAGAATTTGAATCAAGGAGAGAGAGAGTCACACTGAAACATGGGAGAATATTTGGTGAGAGTTACAAATTGAATTGAATGAAGGAGTTACAAGTGCATTTAATAAGGGGTTACACTTTTGTCATACATTGAATTGGAGAGGGAGAGTTGCATTCTCTTAAGTGTGGAGTTACTATTTTATTCCAAGAGAGAGGTTCGATTTTCCAAGTAAGATATTTTCAATTTAATTTACTTATTCCATGAGAGAATTTGTTTTTATTAATCCATTAAAGGTGAATGACTTTAGACTATTTTATAAATAATTGTATCATAATAATAATAATACTAGTAAGGATAAAAATATTGATTATTGACTTGTATAATCATGATTGATTTGACTTTAAAGTGGATTCCATATGTCAAGATCGTCCTTGATCATTTAGACACAACTTTCTATTTTTGAAAAGTCACATCCAAATTGAGATGTGATTTACCATTTTTGGAAAGTCATATTAGAATTGTTAGAATTGAAATTTTATTATAGGCGGTTCAAACAGAACTAAAATATATGATTTCTTATAGGAGAAATTCATCCCTGAGCTGTCAAATTTTAACAGTCCAAAGCTAAGTCATTAGACACGTCCCTAAAGGTCACGTGTCCCGTATTTCACGTGTCGGACACGAAATACGACCTAAAATGTGTCCAAAATGGTTTTTATCGTGTCATGCAATTGCGACACGCGTTTTCGCCACGTGCCCTAACCTTTTTGCCTCGCAGGAGACATGTCCCACGAAAAGTCACTCATAATGCTTGCGCATGGTTCATTTTTTTGGTTTTTTCGGTCATTTTTCGTCGTTGAAGCTCGTTGGAGTGGTTGTTGTGTTGTGTTTGAAGTTCCTTCAACAATTCCCAACTGTTAACTTCACATCGACCTGGGTCCTGGATAATAGTGTTCATGGTTTGGAGCTCGTGGTTTGGTGTTAAAATTGGCAACTAGGGCCAAACTCCATGTGGGTCATCTTATTTATGGCAGCTAATATTTTTATTGGATCCCTCTCATTGAGAGATGTAGGATTGATTTAAAGATCATCCGATTCCGTCAAGTATTTGTGGAGTTATGAATTTATTTGTGTTATAAGACAAATTGTCAAGTCGGCCAGCATCTTGAGTAGGCTTAGAAGCCCAACAGTCATGTCTATTCAACCTCCACATTTTAATATAAATAGAAGAGGATTTGAAGTCATTTGTCACACACATATACTCTTCATGTGATCTCCTCCTCTCCATGTCTTGGGGGTTTCTGGCGAAGGAGAGACACCATGAGTATACGCTGGCCTAAGATGATGCCCTAGCTACTGTACGATGCCCTAGTCGCAGCGAATCTAACCGCAGAGAGGATGATGCCCTAGCCGCAGCGAAATGGAGAGCTCTAGCTGCAAATTGAAGGAGATCTATTTGTTGTCTTGGGGAGCTCCAATATACAGTCAAAGAAGGCATAGCAGCAGTTTGGTAGGAGCCCAAGTGCCCTAGCTGCAGGTCAATCAGCAGCTCTAATCTACGTAGTCAAGGAGGCTCCTATAACGCAGTAAGGAGAGGTTTTAACGCTGTCAAAGAAAACCCTAAAAGAGACCTAGCCGCAGTCCTAAGGGGTTATCTAAGCCGTAGTTGGAAAGGCCTGAACCAGCAGTATGTGAAGGCATAAATCCGCAGGCAACTTGAATCTAATACGTAGCTACCGGAGGAGACATAATCCGCTGGTCAAGCAATCCCGAAGGAGGTCTAGTACGCAACCTGTCATGATGAATGGTAGTTGTAGATGATAACATGGACTATGTTGGGCATGTTCAAGATCTCAGTTTGCTGGACAGAAGTATCCACTGTAAAGAGGAGTCTAAGTCTGGTTTCTTAAGGACTGATTGAAGAGACCCAAATCTCAGTCCACTACTGGGCTAGGCCGCAGGCCATAGCCAGCAGTTGGAGGCCCTTTTTAGTAGCTGCATTCAGAAGGAAAGCAACCCTATAAGGCAGTGTATCATTAGAGGGTTGTATGAAGGCTAGCCACAGTAAACAGGTGAATTGTGAGGTATGTTTGTGCCCCAACCAGTCTAGTGATGAGGCTGTTCATGAGGACAATTTAAGGTGACCTATCTAATAAGCAGTCACAGCTAGAGCAACAACATGATGAGAGCAACATGATAATGAATGATGCACATTAGCAAGGAGTTGCATGATGATGGAAGATGCAACATAATGGGCAGCATGATGATGAGAGCAAACAAGAGCAGCTCAGTCATCAAGGTCCAGCACTGTGATGGTACAGCATAGTGCTACACCGTAAGGTGCGGCAAATGGACGAGATGCAACACTATGATAGATGAAGCAGTCACCTTGGAGAATCAGTTGAAGCAATATGTCTTCAACTGATCTCATGCAAATATCAAAAGTCAAAATGTTGACTTGTATTGTAAATGTACTATCTCTCTCTCTTTCTCTGCTGAACTTTGAAGAACATAAAAGAAGAATTGATCAAGGGTTTCCCCACATTGGGGTTTGTCCTTGGTTGGCGCCACATCTTGTGTCCTCTTGTCTTGTCTCGTCTTCTGCGATTTATATTTATGTTCTATCTGCAGTTTACTTTAATGTTGATGTGATTGCTAATCTGGAAAGAACTAACTGTGAAAATTGAAATAAATTTCTCTAGCATAGAGCATACCTAAAATTAACATGGTATTAGAGCTGAGGTGAAGACAATGCCCAAGAAAGAGTGAAAGAGCAATCACCGAAGACAGTTGGAAAAGGACAAAAGGATCAATGGGTTCCTCATCCCTCTTCAAATTTACCGAGGGTGAAGTGGAAGCAGAGAATATTATCAGAATGGTGCAGCAGAAGTTTCTAATGGCCTATCTAAAGATCACTTCATTGGGAAGTTCAGATCTAAGGGTGGAAGGAAAGGCAGATGCCTTGGTTGCAATAAGTTCGGCCATCATGCGAAGGAGTGTCCAAATGGCAGAGACACATCTCTTAATGAAGATAACAATCATTCCAGGGACATCTTCAATGATCAAAGGAATGACTGATAATGCAGGTCATCAAGGAAATGGTCGACTCTTCAAAGAAAGAAAGGAACCCCAGGTATGAAGAATCAAATGTTGTTTCTAATAAGATAAAGAAGCATTATCTTGTATTGGCCCTCTCCTTCAAATTCTTTGGGAATCTGGCTTATTGATTGTAGTGTTTCAAGGCAATTCATCGCATAGAAGGGTGCACTCTCTAATTTGGTAGAGATGGAAACAATCGTTGGATTATACTTGGAGCTGATGACTCCTATCCTAGAAAGGGTGTAGGGAATGTTACCCCTCAATTGAATGAGGGTAACTCGATTCATTTACAGAATCTCTTTTATGTACCTGATCGCAAGAAGAACCTGGTGTCCATTTCAACAATGGAAGTCCAAGGTTACAGGGTGGCACTCATCGATTGAAAGGTACATGTTTGAAAATAGATTTTTCAAAGATGTTTTTGAGTTCAGGGTTGTATCAAGTTGCCGAAAGTCCACTGGGGACCTGTTAGCTCTGCTACATGCTTGGACATTTTGAGGGTCAAATGCAGGCCTGGCCGTGTTGTTATTGCTCAAAGAGGGCTCGTATCAGTCATTCTTCTCATTCCCCTTCACTCCGCTCACACTCTCATAACCCCGCTATCTCTGTTTTTCCTCCTCGGCATAAGCCCCTATTTCTCCGAGCCCCAAGTGCTAAAACCTAAGCCCCATACAACCATGATCATGTGACCTCGCGCCTTCATAACCTGCCTTACAATCACAGCCGTTGATCACCGCACCTTGATCTAACGGTCCCCGCTGCATTTAACGAACCATTCGCACGTTTATTTCTTCCACCATCCGATCATCCCTGCCACAATCGAACGACATTCGCTCCTCCCGCTCTCGCAAACCGCCCGCGCGTTAACTCGCGATCAAAGTGGTTTTTGTCCCTCCCCGTCTGCCACGTGTCGCGCGATGCTTGTGATCGCAAGCCCTCGTACGATTACCACTCACCCTCCAAAAACGGTGTGGGCAATACTGCTTACCACCCGTCCTCCATCCCTGCCTGTTAAACTCCACACATCTCCTCCGCCCGATGACCGTTGGATCTGCCGACCCGAGATCCAACGGCGCACGATCGATTTGCTCCCGTATCCTACGGATATTTCCTGCCAAGCGCTGTCTGCCGCCCATCTGCGCAATCCAACGGCTGATCTTCCTTCTCCATTTCGTCCGCCATGCAGTCCTCTCGTCCTTGACCTGTCCCCTGCATCCGAAGGACGAAGGCGATCATCTACCAATATCCAGCGCATTTCATCTTCAACAACTGCATTCAAAAAACAATATGGCCGAGAAGGAAAAGGACGTGCCTCGAGCAGATCAACTCATTTAATAGTTATGGAACTTCTTCCATACGACACTCCACCTGCCCGAGAAGGACAACAGAGCATCCGAGAAGATCAAATTCGTTCATTGAGGCAGCAGATTGCACCAGAGACTCCATAAGATAGTTAAAGTGGTTGGTGGTCAATTATGACCCCTCCACGCCTAGAGTAGCAGAATGTCTTTGTAATGAAACTCTATATATACCCAAAAAACAAATGTAAGCAGGGTTGATGGTTGTTGTTTTGATGTAAGTTTCAACTTCTAGAGACTATAACTGCTTTGATACTTGCAGCGTCTCGTCTTCATTTTCAGTTAATACAAGCTTCCTTTGCTGTTAATTGCTCACTTTCCATTTCTATGCTGTTCTAGGTTGTGCTTGTTATACAGCTTTCCTGAACTCTTGATATTTAGCATTAGAGGAGTTGTCATCCTACCTCTGTGTTAGAGTCTTGCATGACTCAATGAATGTGTTATTCAGGTTTCTTTTCACCTAATGCCAGAGAGCTGTCATCCTGTCTGTACATTAGGGAATTAGATTTGCAGACCTCTTTACTGGTTGCAGTCGGCCATCACAGGGTCCTGTGCATCTGTTGGTGTGGTTAGTATTCTCCATTATTCACCTAGTCTTTAAACTGTGAGTAATCGGTGGTCTAAAGCCTTGTAGTCTGGGCGTGTTCACGCATGTCTGGAGTCAAGCAAAGTAGGAGTGGTTATCTGGCTTGAACAAGCATCATTCCTTCCATTCATCCATTTCCAACATTAAGTTGAGTTTGTAATGTTCCCGAGCATCTCCGATATACAACCTAGGAGAGTTTCTTGGGGTGATAACAGGACCATGTCCATTGACACAGCACCGAAGGTTTGTGAGTCAGATGGTTACAGGGATGCTTGAATTCAAAAAGAGCATGAAGGTACATGTCTGAGATGTACCAAGGAAAATCTTATAAGGGGACCATTCCCCTCATACAATAGGTCCACAGGTTTGGAACAACCCGAGGGGTTTGAGAGTCTTGATCAGGAATCTCATGTATACAGGTGGAAGAAAGCCCTCTATGACTTGAAACAAAACACCTCGGGCGTAGTATGAGAGGATTGATAGCTGTCTAATGAAGCTGAGATTCACTAGGAGTGAAACCGATCCAACCCATTACTCGAAGGTTGTGGATGATAGACCTCTCATACCAGCACCTTATGAGGACAACCTATCTCAAGCAGGTGCAAACCCTCTCACTTGCAGAAGTAAGAGGGAGTTGGATTTCGGATGTGAAATGGTGAACTGCAAGCCCGTGACTACCTCGAGGATCTTAACTTTCAGAAGTTACATGGTGATGATGTCAAACCAGATCTGTGAAATGCCTCTGAGTTTCATAAACTCATTCGCGTTGATGTTCTTGGTGAACTTCCGTCGGGACATATGTTTGCAGTTAGCATGGTGAGCCCATATTTGGTTGAGCCTCACTGGATTGGTGCCAAGAATCTTTTGAGATATCTTTGGGGCACAATCTCTCATGGATTGAGATACACTGTCGGAAATATGAAACTGCATGATTATTCGAATGCTAAGTGGGCAGGCAATGTGGAGGATCATTAGAGCACTTCTCAGTGCTGGTTCTCTTTGGATTCTGCTTCGATTCTATGAGTATGATCTCGTGTGAAGCTGCATGAGCTGTTTGTACACATGATGAATACCACTGTGATTCTCTGTGACAACCAGAGGTGGGATTCGATTATCAAGGAATCCCGTACTCAATAGACATCAGATACTACCTTATGGTAAGTCTATGAGCAAGGAAGCTCCATCGCTATGAGATGATGTACAGGTCGCTACACTTTGTCAAAGCCCTGGGGGAAAGATCAAATCTGTGATTTTCCCGAACGACTTGGAGTCATCGAGAGACCCTTGTAAAAGGGTCCTGCATGTTGCATACATTGAGCTCTGGGAGCTCTGGGGGCTTGAGGTTCTTAATGGAGCAACATACGACCACATGGTGACTCACCCTCCCCTGGTGGCACGTGCTGAACAGGATGATTAGTTCTCCTGTGGGCCAGGATGATTCATTCTCTGTGGTGACTATGGGACAAGATGATTCGCTCTCCTGTGGAAAGGATGATTCGCTCTCCCGTGGACAAGATGATTCGCTCTCTTGTGGGACATGATGATTCGCTCTCCTGTGGACAGGATGATTCACTCTCCTGTGGACAGGATGATTCGCTCTCTTGTGGACAAGATGATTCGCTCTCTTGTGGGACAGGATGATTCGCTCTCCTGTGGACAAGATGATTCGCTCTCTTGTGGGACAAGATGATTTGCTCTCCTGTGGATAGGATGATTCGCTCTCTTGTGGACAAGATGATTCGCTCTCTTGTGGGACAGGATGATTCGCTCTCCTGTGGACAAGATGATTCGCTCTCTTGTGGGACAGGATGATTTGCTCTCCTGTGGACAAGATGATTAGTTCTCCTGTCGAGGCATCCTACCCATGCAGTCCGGGACTCATGGGAAGTACCTCTCATCTGATCAATGAGCAGGGAAATGAGGATAGGGACCATAGTAGTACTCGATGGACGCATCGCTGTATCTACTGTACTCCCTATGCTAGGACGACCTTCATTGATCTGGGATCAATGATACTGGTCTGGGACCAATTGTAGGAGTTGTACCCACTATGACACTGACTTCGGGTCAGTTGAGGACTGGTCTGGGACCAGTGGTACATACTCTGAGACTGACTTCGAGTCTGTAGAGGACTGGTCTGGGACTAGTGAGAGTGGTACATACTATGACACTGACTTCGGGTCAGTTGAGGACTAGTCTGGGACCAATGGTACACACTCTAAGACTAACTTCGGGTCAGTGGAGGATGGTATAATACATCCTTGATCAATTCTTCTTCTTCATGGTTCAGCAGGGCAGAGCTGAGCAGAGCAGAGTAGAGCTAAGCTGAGTTGAGCAGCGCAAAGCAGTGCAGGGCACTGATGGCAGAGATAGTATAGTCAGACATATGGATCAACGGATGGAGTTCTCCCTAGTTGAGAGGGAGTGTTAAAATTGGAAACTAGTGCCAAACTCCATGTGGGTCATCTTATTTATGGCAGCTGATATTTTTATTGGATCCCTCTCATTGAGAGGTGTAGGATTGATCTAAATATCATCTGATTCCGTCAAGTATTCATGGAGTTATGAATTTATTTGTGTTATAAGACAAATTGTCAAGTTGGCCAGCATCTTGAGTACGCTCAGAAGCCCAACAGTCATGTCTATTCAACCTCCACATTTTAGTATAAATAGAAGAGGATTTGAAGTCATTTGTCACACACATATACTCTTCATGTGATCTCCTCCTCTCCACGTCTTGGGTTTTTGGTGAAGGAGAGACACCATGAGTATACGCTGGTCTAAGATGATGCGCCCTAGCTACTGTACGATGCCCTAGCCACAGTGAATCTAACCGCAGAGAGGATGATGCCCTAGCCGCAGCCAAATGGAGAGCTCTAGCTGCAAATTGAAGGAGATCTATTTGTTGTCTTGGGGAGCTCCAATATACAGTCAAAGAAGGCATAGCCGCAGTCTGGTAGGAGCCCAGGTGCCCTAGCCACAGGTCAATCATCGGCCCTAATCTACGCAATCAAGGAGGCTCCTATAACGCGGTAAGGGGAGGCTTTAACGCTGTCAAAGAAAACCCTAAAAGAGACCTAGCCGCAGTCCTAAAGGGTTATCTAAGCCGCAGTTGGAAAGGCTTGAACCAACAATATGTGAAGGCATAAATCTGCAGGCAACTTGACTCTAATACATAGCTACCGGAGGAGACATAATCCGCTGGTCAAGCAATCCTGAAGGAGGTCTAATACGCAACCTGTCATGATGAATGATAGCTATAGATGATAGCGTGGACTGTGTTGGGCATGTTCAAGATCTCAGTTTGCTGGACAGAAGTATCCACTGTAAAGAGGAGTCTAAGTCTGGTTGCTTAAGGACTGATTGAAGAGACCTAAATCTCAGTCCACTGCTGGGCTAGGCCGCAGGCCATAGCCAGCAGTTGGAGGCCCTTTTTAGTAGTTGCATTCAGAAGGAAAGTAGCCCTATAAGGCAGCGTACCATTGGAGGATTGTATGAAGGCTAGCCGCAATACACAGGTGAACTGTGAGGTATGTTTGTGCCCCAACCAGTGTAGTGATGAGGTTGTTCATGAGGACAGTTTAAAGTGTCCTATCTAATAAGCAGTCACAGCTAGAGAAACAGCATGATGAGAGCAACATGATAATGAATGATGCACATTAGCAAGGAGTTGCATGATGATGGAAGACGCAGCATAATGGGCAGCATGATGATGAGAGTAGATGAGAGCGACTCAATCATCAAGGTCTAGCACTGTGATGGTACAGCATAGTGCTACACTGTAAGGTGCAGCAAATGGACGAAATGCAACACTATGATAGGTGAAGCAATCACCTTGGAGAATCAGTTGAAGCAATATGTCTTCAACGGATCTCATGCAGATATCAAAAGTCAAAATGTTGACTTCTATTGTAAATGTACTATCTCTCTCTCTTTCTCTGCTGAACTTTGAATAACATAAAAGAAGAATTGATCAAGGGTTTCCCCACATTGGGGTTTGTCCCTGACTGGCGCCACATCTTTTGTCCTCTTGTCTTGGCTTGTCTTTTGCGATTTATATTTATGTTCTATCTGCAGTTTACTTTAATGCTGATGTGATTGCTAATCTGGAAAGAACTAACTGTGAAAATTGAAATAAATTGCTCTAACATAGAACATACCTAAAATTAACATTTGGGTCTTAAATATCTTGTTTTGCAGCGCGTTGGAGCCAAGTCAACATTTTCTTGTATTCCATACGCCCATACCTATATAATTTGTATCAATGTATTCAAGTGCCTTTTCAGGTGCCGACTTCCATTCACGATTTTTAACTTCTAAAATAGCTTTCTTCATGGTCTTTGTAGCTTGATTAATTTGCTTTTTCTCTAAATATCCATCCATAAACATTTCCCATGTTTTGAAATTTGGTTTTCCTCCTTTTTCTAAAACATGTTCAAGAAAGACTCTATGGTCTGTCTTTTCAATCATTCCTTTTGTGATATAGGCATCAATTAGTACATTGGGCACTCTGATATCATAATTTAGGCCATCGAATTCCCACTCTTCAAAAAAAATTTTGACTCCCTGCATATATCCAAGTTTGACCAATGAAGAAAGCATGCATATATAGCCATTGTATTGTTTTAATTTCAAATTTTAATGGCTACAAAGAGTTGACTTAAATATATAGGGCTCTACCTAGTTGAGTTTATCTTGCAATTGCCCACATTTTCCAAGATGTGCAACTTGAGTAAGTCAGATTCATCTACTAGTCAACAAGAGAGCTAGAACTACATGTGCAATACGCAGAATGCCCCTATTGAGATTCTTGATTTGGTTCTCAATCTTTTTAACAAGTTAATAACATGAAGATTCAAGAATGAACATTGCACTGTGAGCAATGAACATCATTGATGTGGTAAATTAATAAACTAATACTATATTTCAGTAACTTAATATGGATTAGGAACTATATTTCAATACTTCATATATATATATATATATATATATACACACACACACACATAGAATGTGTCCCTCGTGTCCTGTTTTTGGGGTCGTTGTGTCTCATGTCGAATACTCGTATTTATGTGTCCTCTGTGTCTCGTGTCCTCGTGTCATGTGACTTAGGTTCAAAGTTAGAGATATTTCACCACCACTTTTAGCAATTGGAGTTCAAAGGATTGTAGGTCATAGGTGATTGCATATTTGATATCCTTGCAAGTTCATTATTCTGATGAGCTATTTCTGGGCAACATGTGACACACTGCCATTTTTAACACTTGGGGTTTTGGGGCTCACATGGTGATTTTGAACACATATTCAAGTTCCTTACAAAAAATCAAATCCAATGATCCTAATTTTATTCTCATGTGAGGGCTTTCTATTTTTAGCAGTGCGTATTTTAGGTGTGCTATATTTATCAAGGTTCCTCTAGCAGTTCTAGACATTTTTTATCTTTTCCTATTTTATGGAAAGTGCTATTTTTGGCATGTATATTTATAGTAGGTGGTCGCCATGGAGGGTGACAAGTGGCAAAAGGTGGATGTGTTAGGTGGCAGTGACATGGTGGTGATGTGGCAAATGTGCTATCTCATCTCAGGATGCCTTGTTGGACTTGAGTGGATTATCCTTAGTTAAGTGTTGAGGGCGCATGGCTCCACTTCACTCCACCTCAAGCACATGAGGAAGTTAAACTAGAGCACATAGCCTTCTCTCTCGAGTCTTCACTCCACTCCACTAAAGAGAAGTTAGAACGCATGAAGGACTCAAGGAGAACGAACGAGTTTAGTTCTAGGTCACCTCTCTTCACTTCACCTCTAACAAGTGCACATGGGAGAGTTCGACTTGGACTTGTTTGAGTTCACTCCATTCCTTACTTCTAACAAGGTTCATGCGTTGGGCAGATGAGATATCGTTCACTTCACCTCTCTTCATCATGTGTTAGCCAAGGCATATTGCTAGAGGTTGACATCTCGTTTAGGACGAGAATTCTAGAAGGTGAGGTCAGATGACCATTGTTTGGCAGGGTTTTCTTGAGAGTAGTCAGCACATTGCATGTTTTGGTTGTAAACTTTCTTTGCAGCCATGCCAAACATCCTTAATGCATACTAAAGTTTTACTTCTAGCCTATATGAAACCAAGTTTCACAAGTGGAAAAAAAGTTTAAAGCTAAAGAAAAAGACGGATACCAACTAGTAACTTTAGGAAGAAAGTCATTGTAGCTAATCAGTATATAATTAATATAATTTCCACATAAATTTAAAGGATCTTGGCATTAATTCTAACCATTTCATAGCAGGGTAATAGAGAATGCATTTAATGAGAAAAGTAAAAAGGAAATTACTGATATGCAAACCTTCAGCATTTCCATCAAACTGGCTTGTTGTTGTTCCAATTGTGATAACTGCCTTTGAATTACATGCCAGTAATCTTTATTACTTTTTCCCTGATCATTGTCAGAACTACCACTGCTGGCAGAAATGATTCTTAGACCTCGTGAATCCCATGGCTGAATAGCCACTGGCATATCTCTCTGATTATGATCATCCCGTTCTTCCTTTTCTGGCATTATCTCTTGGGGTTTTTTGTTCCACAAATCTCCATCTTCTTTTAACTTATCTTGCAAGAAACTATCTGTAATTTCAGTTCTATCATATGTATTCTTGGATCTTTGGCTATTATCAATCAGATCTATATTTTCAACTTGCCTGGTTGCAGCAGGTGAGGATTGTTCTGATCCATTCAGCTCGCTTGATGTCACTGTATTGCTACTCGATATATCTTGCAAATTCATATTGATGTCTTCAATTTCTTCTTCATGCTGGGTTTGTACAGGTGGACACCCATGAGGCACAGCTACCTCTACTTGCCAGTCATCTGAACCTCTTGCGACGAGCTTTTGAAAGAACTCAGGGTTAATCTTTTTGTCAGACAAGACCCTTTTTTTCAAAGTATTCCCTGGCTTATCCATTTTACCTTTACTGCATTGGAAACTAACTATATAATCAGATACTCGATATGCATTGTTCATTGCATCTTTGTCAGCAGAACTGACTTGGCTCCCAGTAGGACTCCTACTTTCAGTGCCAAAATGTTTTAACTTCTGTGACATCTCTGAACTTTCATTGTCTAGAAAATCTGACAAATAAAAAAAAGCAACAGAGAATTATTTCTACTATGACTTAGACAATGGTACCTTTAGATGGCATACGTCATAAAAAAAAGTGTCTTACCTGAAGATGGGTTTTTGTGTGCAATACATGATTCAGCTTCAGGGTCTGCAATGTTCTTCCAAAGCTGTAATGCCTCTGCCACACTATCTCTTACCCGTTTCACCTGCAACCATACTCTGCACTAAGTCATGCAGATTTGCCACTAATGGAACGTTTCATTAAAAAAAGATAAGAAGAGAAGACACTAGAAATTTTAGTCTGTTTCAAGCTGCATCCCACCTTATCAAATCTACATGCTTCAAGTATGAGAAGGGTTGCAGATTTGCTAGCTGATAAAGAGTTGTTCAAATGAGTGGCCATCCGAATCAAAGTATCAGCTGCAGCTTTTCTGGTAGCCCAGTCACTACTCTCCAGAGATTCATGGATACAAGGCATCAATATTGACAAGTACTCTTGAGAAACAGAACCGACCTACAAAGCAAAATATAATTTAGTTCATGAAAAATTTCAGCCAGAAGACCAAACGTAAATTCATGGGGAACTACAAGCCCCGTCCTCGATGGATGATAGAAGTGTTCCCCACACACCCATTGTTGGAAACTAGATAAAGAAATCTGATCTTGGATGTTCAACAGAAAGAACCAAAGAACCTGAGCAAGGCTTGCAATGACAGAAAGCAAAGCTGATTTTGCCAGAAACGTAGGATTGCTTAAGTATTTGCAAATGCGTGGACAGAGATGCTGAAAAGCTACTAAAGGCGGGTCTTTTGCATTCTCTATGACTTTTGCAAGGCATGCTGCTGCACAAGTTTGTATATTCTTATTCTGCTCGTTCATTACTTCAAACAAAGGTTTTGTAAAGAGTGCAACAGCCGAACCTGACCCTGATTGATCACCATTATCTCTAACAGTTGAATTGGCAGACAGATATTGAGCTGCAAAAATACCCATTGTTTCTGGGCAGGTATCCCGAACATTAGAATCTGGATCCTTAATACGCTTAACAATATTGGATATGATTTTTGTAAGATGCAAAGCAATACCATCCCCGTGTACATTTGCAATAGTGCCAAAAAGTTTAACACATTCTCTGCGAACTACACTTTTCTGCTCACAATCTGTGTCATACAGACACGAAAGGCATATTGAGACCCCTTCAGGTGAAAGTCCATGAACAATTTTTTCCAACTCTTCCAGGGCTATTTGGTGTGTGTCCCGATCTGCAAGCTTGCTCAATGCACTCAAAATCCTATGCTTCAATTCAATTGATATGACTTGAGAAGGAAGGCCTCCAGATTTTCCTCGAATTTCCATCGGATACCTCCCAAATGTATTCTGAGCCATCATTATGCTAGAAAATTTCTAATATTCCTCTTATAATATTTTTTTCACTCTTGTTTATAATAAATATGAATCGCACTGCGAATCATTATCGTGCCAGATTTCCGTTGAGCTGAATTTGCCAAGGCTAGTCTGTGCTTTCAAGTCTTCAACGAACTTGGACATCAAAAATTCTTTTCTACTGTTCGAATTGGTCTAAATAAGGATCCACTGCCAAAAAAAGAATATCATAATTAAGAAAAGACAAAAAAAAAAAAACAAACTCCAGAATGTAAGAAAGAGATTAGACGAGAAAAAGATGAAAGAAAGAGGTGTAAACTGTTATTTACAGGCGATTAGCAGGGTGGCCAGAAATGGCACATGCATGCATTTCAATCGCATCAATTTCCTGATAAGACAAAAGTTTTACCACTACCAGAAAAAAAATAACCCCACTGCACAGAGGTGGGTGTCACTCAAGATAGTGAAAGCTTCTAACTTCATAACTTAAGCGTGATAAACAGGGAAGACCTGAACGTGGAGAAGCAGCTCGGTGTGGGGTTGAATTAAAACCCCGATGATTCACATCGAGATTTCAGCTAACCTCCTTTTAGAACAGATAACTGGACGCTGAATCCTATAGACATCAACTTGAAAGCTTCCGTGTTCTTGTTTGTCATTCTTAAAGGATCTTCGCTTAAGTGTTTTGGTAAACAATGTGTTTTCTTAACTGTGTGGGTTTATCTTGAGACATGCTGTAACTCACCTATTTATAACATGTATGAAATAGTTGTATCCGGTATACGGTAGCGGTTTATAACATGTATGAAATAGTTGTATCTGTTATAATAATAACAACAGGGGTTTCTAAATTACTGATTTTCCATAAATTCTCATTCCCATTTAAAAAAAAAAACTATATAATCTGTTTCACGGTTTGTGTTGACTTCCAATCCTGGAAGGGTGCCTTTGCTAGCGCTAAATTTGCTAACTATATAAAAATGCTACGTAATGTACCTTTTTTATGAAAATAACTGCGTGTAACATAAAAGAAATCTAAGAAAAGCAAACAGATGCAGAAATTTTCCAGTATATGAAGAGTGTGATGATAAGACCAAATTCTAGGATAACAGGAGCAATTCTCTAGAGACGGGCCAGATATTGAATGGTCGACATCTACAAAACCATGAAGTGGAACTCAGTATGGCAACAAGAAGACAAAATAGGCAGATCGATGTCTACAGATCTGTGAAGTGAATTATAGTATCATGGCACAATGGAAGAAAAATAAATGGGCAGAGTAGAGAGATATATAGTTCAGGACGCATTACTGTCAACACACTGCAATGTAACTTTACAAAGAATTCAGCTATCAAATATCAGTTTAAGCCTTCAGGGTATGTATAAACCACTGAATATGAACTAGTAGAAAGGCAAAAATAGGAGAATTTTAAGATGCATCAAACTGCATTGATCAAAAATCAAAAGAGCCATGATCATACAACAGGCTGAATGAAATAGGAAGCAAAAGATTTCAAAAAGATAGCACAAAATACATTATTGAAAGCCAAGATGCCTTGGCAATTCTACACAACCAATAAAATGTATGTATCGACCCAAAAGACACTGTAACATAAGGCAATGCTTTAGAAATGGATCAAAATCCATACCTCAGAACTAAATGCAAAAGAGATTGTTTCAAATCCTGATTCTCAAAATAATGCCGTTCCAGAGGATGTTGACTTGGATTTTAAGGACAAAGTTCAAAGAATTCGAGACTTCTAGGGAAACAATATCAAGCAGATTGTAGTTAAGTGATTAAATGAACTGATTTTCCATGGTCATCCCTATGTTCAAATTCAAAATCCCCCAAGCACAGGTTGTGTGGAAACTATGGCAAGCAAGTTGTGGTTAAGTTGTTAAATCAAAGGGCATTCAATGATCATACCCAGATTCAAAATCCTACAAAAGCATGTTGCCACATTAATGTGACCAATAGAGTTAACTACAGTATCTGAGACCAGACCAGGTAGAAATTTGGCGGGGACAACCCCAGGTGATACATCTGGGTGGTGGAATATAAGCAGAAAGTAAAGCCCACTTGGTTAACAAAAGGCCATTTATCAAAATGAAGCATAATTAATCAAGGTAAACATTATGCACCCAGTAGCAATAGAGTAGAGATATACACAGTAAGATTTGAAGCATTTCAACTACGATATATATCCCAGCCTAGAGAGCATCTGTTAGTCTGCTTATTACTCTGCTGCTGGTGCTTATTGATTGCCATTAAAACACAAGATTTATTATTAAATAAAATGAAATGAAGAACAAAATGCTTTTCTTTGTTGTTAAATGTAACAATTCAATTAACAGGTAAAATTTCAGGCCTAGGATTTCTACATATTCCAATTGGTGATTGGAACCACAACATTTAGCATATCTACTGTAAAATACCTGCTAGGCTTTCAGGGAAAAACTGCATTCTCCCCAACAACAAACTGTACCACTGTGTTCAACGAAGGAACCTTTGATATTAGAGGACTCTGTTCTATTTGAATCTTAAAATGCTTATATGAATGCAATACAGGGCCCTGAAATGCGGGTATAACCATATATGTATACTGCATGCATTCCGCAGAGATAATGAGACTGATTTTAATTTAATAGACAGATTTCTCACCAGTTGAGGTGATTGAATTGAATTGGATCGTGGAACAGGTAAGAAAAATTGGAGAAGAAATGAGAACGGAATTGGAAGCAGCAGCCGGCATTAATTGATTATTGATTGGTGGGAGCATCCTGTTCCGTTTTAAATATCGTTGTATCAATAGTAATGTCGTTGAAAGATCGTGCCATGGATCCTTCAGAAATTTTTTATTTCCAATCATCGTGTAACTTTATGGTATAAAATATTTTATTGATTTCTGTAGAGATTTTAATATACACATTGTGAGGTACCCAAATATACACAAATATCATTGTACCCCACCAAGGGAGGATGTGATCCCTTGCTCTTCAAAGTTAACTTCTCAATCTGCTACAGAGCTTTTAATGGTGACAATGCTTTATAAATTCATTCCTTTATAATTAATTTATAAATGTCCTTAAAATAAGTAGTAGTTATAACTGTCCTTAAAATAAGTAGTAGTTTAATCTTATAGGAAATGGATCGAGTTCGCTAATATAAATTTCATAATAAATTTAATAAAAACAATATTTTATATATAAAAGTTAATGGCAAATATTTTAAGAGATTAATTTAACCAATGAGACTACTTATTTAGGATAAGGAATTTTAATAAAATATGGGGTTTAAGTATATTTACATTTTTAATGTTTATGTTTTATTATATAGTCAAGACATGTAGCATAGCAATTAAGAACCATATGAATTGGCATGTGAAGGGCTTAAACCCAATCGCCAAAGACACAAGCTTGAAGCTATGACATGCACAATTTATCACCGGCCAGCTGTTATATTTCCTTCATTATTGTTTCATGTATGTGGGATACAACATTAGTAGACAGGGGTTGACGGATTGGCAAGAATTGAGAGTTGGTATTAGTTCATTCTTCTAGATTCTTGGGCTTTTAGTTCCCTAAATTGTTTATCATGGCAAAGGCATTCAAAATTTCTACTCTGACTCCTTTTTTCTCTAATTTTATAGCTATTAGAAGCTCATTGGCTTTCTTCCTCAACTAAATCACTTTATGCCACCCTAGTTGTTGCTTTTGTTGTTGAGTCATTGAAAGGCTTCTCTTAGGTTTCTTCAAGGTATGTTCATATGATTTTCGATTTGGGTTCTACCATTCAACATTAGCTTTCAAGAATTGGGCTCTAGTCTTTCCATACCTTAAACTATGTTTCCCTATTCAACAATTCCTAGTCTTTTCAACTCTTCCCCCAATGGTTTTGGTTATGGGTAATCCATGGTTAGTGTTTAGAAACACTTCATAGGCTTCCACAAGATTTGTAGTTCTAGGACTTAATTTTCAGTAACAACATTCATGAGCCATGGCATGGGAAGCTAATACTTAGGCCTTGGGTTTAGAGTTTTTGTTCAGTTTGCCTAGGACTTTCCAATTATTTTATAGATGGAATCTTGTTGAGACTTCTCAATTAGTTTGCATTCTAAAGTCTATTTAGCCTTGCATTTGGTATTTACTCTATTTGTTTAGTTTTATTATTCCTACTAATTGTTAACATGGACTCAGGTGAGTTACTTGAAATTAGAAGGATCTTATGAATACATTAAGAAACTCTCTAGGGAAATAGTATAACATTCTAGTCAATTTTTGTTTGTATCCATGATGATGAGAACTTGTATGCATCCCAAAATGAAAACATCGTGAACCTTTTGGTCCAACAAAGGAAATAATAAATAAGCTTGAAGTAAAGCATAGTATGCTAAGGAATTTGGTCCTTAATCCATGTAAGGATTCTTTATGTATAGCCTCAAATTTTTCTCCATCAACTCAGGGTAGGGTATAACCCAAATGAGGAAGAGACTATGCATCAACCCAAGGAAGCTATTGAAGTGGATCATCAACTTTACTAGTAGTTCATATGATATTTAAAATAATATGCATTGTGGGCATATTTTATAGGTAATATACTTGCATTAATAATTCGCTTGTAATAATTTTAGGTAATAGTAAATTTCTATATATAGCTGCAATTTTTATGTTAATTGATATAGTATATCTTACTATAAAATGTTATCATTAAATTTGATATAGCTTCTCTCTCTCTCTCTCTCGATATATATATATATATATATTATATATATAATAATATATATATATATATATATATATTATATATATATATATATATATATATATATCTATATAGTTTATAGAGAGAGAGAGTGTGTTCAATTGTATCAACATAATCTGTGTGAAACTATAAAAAAATTGTATCATGATTTTTATATTATAGTATTTCTCTAGAGTTTTCCCATGATAATTCTATATTTGACTAATTTTCTAAGTCAATATCTTATTTTAAAAATCTAGGGGTGTCTATAGATTTATTCCTTATAATAAACAACCAAAATCTTACGGAACTTTGCTATCATATCAGAGTTTACAGGAGATGAATGCAATTAAAATTATCCAAGGAAATTACATTTTCCAAAAATGCTACCAGGTTCAAGTGGATAGGACTACAAGAGCGTGGACATGTGAAATTGGCTAAAGATTCTAGAGAAAGAGTTGTGTAAGCACCTTCTTGTTAGGTGATATGCATGTTCTCCAATTGTTGCATCAAACTATCCACTTCATCACTTTGCCATTGGATCAAATGGTTGTGCTCTATCAATATTTCCATCATTGTAGTGAGTTGAATTCCTAGTTGGTCGACACGCTGATTGAGAGTGATGAGCTTGACCTACAATTCAACCACATTGACCCCATGATTAAGCTTTGTATCACAATGTCTTCCCCATATGGCTTCCATGTTCAAGTTCATAGGTCAAATCTACTTCCTTGAATTCTTAGTATCCTAGCCAACATTGTGAAGCTGCCAACCAACCTTGACATTCCTACTCCCATAATTGGAGCAGATGGTAACTATAAATGAAAACTATTTAGCTTCTAGATAGCCTTAATTCTCCACTTCATTTTGTGCCAGCTAACAAATTTACCTTGGATTTGATAGTAACGCAGACAAGTGACCTGAATTGTCTCATGATGGAAATTCTATTACTCCCTTACATGCTTTGGTTGCTATCCCATGCTTCCCATGACTTTGATTCATCCATAATTGCCTTTACCCTGCCCTTATTAATCCCAATGAATTCTATGCATGTGGGGGAGATTTGCCATGTTTGCTTTATAATGGTTATGTGATGTTGTTGACTAGGATCATCCACATTCAACATAACAACTTGTACTCTTGTTTGTTTGAAATCACAATGTCCACTTGTTGGCATGCTTGAAATATGGAGTGGGGAGGGTTTGAGTATATCCATTCAACCTTAATGTTCCTAGTGCACAAGGAATGGTTGGTTGGCTAATGAGTTGTAGTTCACTTAAAACATGATTGACTTGAAATTTAAGAATACAAGATAGACTTGAAACAATTTTCTTGGAGATGGAATTTAGTTTGAGGCATGAAGGGAAAATACTAAGATTTAGATGGCAAATTATTTTGTTGGAGTTGCCCATAATAATTAATTTGTGGATTGGTCTTTTTTTGGCCAGATTAATTCCTTGTAAGAATGCATACAACTTTGCATAATTTTTAGAAACTACACCCAGAAATAAATTTGTATTATAAAACACTTCTTGCACTTGCCACTCTTATTTTAAATCAAAATATTGTTGTGATTTATCTTAATTATATAGAAGTATATAATTAGTATATATATATATATATATATATATAATATATTACTAGGACTTATATAGTTAATATAATACATCAAAAATTAATTTAAATAAATTTATATTATGTGTTATATATCATATTAAATGTTTAAGTTAAATTGTACCTCAATTAATTTATTTGTTAATGTATTTTTTAATAATAATTTTTTTTTTAAAGCATAAATTTATTGGAGCCTATAATTTAGTATGTTCATTTTTCCTAGCCTATAATATGGTATGTTATCCTCTTTTCATTGATTATGTTCATTTTTCTTACTCTATAATATGGTTTGTTATCATCTTTTTCATTGATTATGTTCATTTTTCCTAGCCTATAATATGGTTTGTTATCAT
>APFE030433424.1:12692-33513 GCA_000404065.3 Pinus taeda | reverse complement strand
AAGCATAGCCTCAATGTCTTTTTAGCCGTTGGAGTCTCTGCTTAGACTATTTAACACGCTAAACTGGATCTGGTTCTTCAACTTGTCCTGACGATGAACCACACTAGTTGGTTCGAAACGCGTCGACAAATGATCAATTATGTGATTTCGCCAAAAAGTTTCTAAACAATTGCTATGGATCACAGAAGTCTAAATTCCTTGATAATTTCCCTGCACGGAGAAGCCGCTGCTAAAAAGGTTCATCGGTTCGAGCGGACACGCATGCAGGTCACAAAGTTGAAGTCTGATCTAGTATTTCTTAAGCGATGCAGAGACTCTTCGGTTATTCCTAGTTTTGCCAGGATTAAGCATAGCCTCAATGTCTTTTTAGCCGTTGGAGTCTCTGCTTAGACTATTTAACACGCTAAACTGGATCTGGTTCTTCAACTTGTCCTGACGATGAACCACACTAGTTGGTTCGAAACGCGTCGACAAATGATCAATTATGTGATTTCGCCAAAAAGTTTCTAAACAATTGCTATGGATCACAGAAGTCTAAATTCCTTGATAATTTCCCTGCACGGAGAAGCCGCTGCTAAAAAGGTTCATCGGTTCGAGCGGACACGCATGCAGGTCACAAAGTTGAAGTCTGATCTAGTATTTCTTAAGCGATGCAGAGACTCTTCGGTTATTCCTAGTTTTGCCAGGATTAAGCATAGCCTCAAGTCTTTTTAGCCGTTGGAGTCTCTGCTTAGACTATTTAACACGCTAAACTGGATCTGGTTCTTCAACTTGTCCTGACGATGAACCACACTAGTTGGTTCGAAACGCGTCGACAAATGATCAATTATGTGATTTCGCCAAAAAGTTTCTAAACAATTGCTATGGATCACAGAAGTCTAAATTCCTTAAAATTAATTAATTAATAAAAAACTATTAATATTATTTATATAGGTATGGTTTTTAACTTTAAAAAATTAATTTATATTATGTATGGCATTAACAAAAAAAGCCTTTTTATATAAGGATTAGAAGCACAATTTATTGCATAAAATAAATGTTTTTTCATATATTTATTTTTGTAAGAAAGACTTTTTCAATCCCTGTATTTGGATGGAGATTCCATATATTAATGCTAAGATATTTATATAATTTTTTTGTTACTTTATGTCTATTGTTTATATTTTTTATAAGAAAAATAATTTAGATAAGAATTGTCCTAAATTTGAAATTGGGATTTTGGAAAAAAGGTTGTAGCATTGGCAATTCCTTCACCTGCAGCCAAAACTAACTGGATCTCTAAGCTTCAAGTCTAGGTCATGAAGTTGAGCCAGATCAGTGATAATGAGAATGAAGGGTTTGTGCAACTGGTTTCTCACTACCTCAGTGATGATTCAAGAAGAAAAGATTGAATGGGAGAAAATCAAGACCTTGACTGACGAGGTCATGGTTCCCTACTATACGCTGGCAGCTTTGGGAGAAGAATCTACAAGATTGTCTGTGCTTTTGCCATTGTTCCACAATGTCAAGCTTCACTCTTTGGCCTTGCGCTCTAATTTGACCAGATTGCCCAAGGTTTTTGTGACCCCAAGGTTGTCCACTATAGTACAAACCATCGAGTTTTGGACCAGAGCTGTGATCTCTAATGGCGAGGAGACTGGAATGATACAACAAACCCCGACTTTTCACATCAACAAGTTTTATGCAAGTTTCCTTCCTTTTGAAAATGCAAATGGGCAATCGATTCTGTCTAAAGTTTTTGATAGCGAGGTCTGCCAAAACCTCATCCTAAAGCAGGAGTTGGCAATACCAACAGCTCCATGTCGAAATCACACTAAATGTATAGCATGAATAAGTCATTAAGATCCACATCTTATTGCATGGTGGTGGGTTCTCTTTTTTCAAATCTAAACCTAGGTAAAGCTCTGAGCTTGTGTCTGGATAGAAGTTGGATTGGATTAGCGGGATCTGAATCAAATATGCTCCAAATCTACATTTCAAGCTTTGATATGCTCATATCAGAGTCATGGGGCCTCAGATATGAACTGTAAGGAAGACTCTCAATTTTTTCCGAAGATTTCAAGAGGAAAATATCTCAATATGGAGAGACAACCAAATGAAAGACAAGTAGAAAGGAGATCACATGGCACAGATCCAGATTCAAAGGATTTGTATTAGGCTTTTATCAAAACCATTATTGGAAAATCAATCCTGCTAAGGGTTTGGGGAACATATCTAGTGACAGATCTGAAGCATAGTGCCCAAAATATCACAGGTAATCCTGCTTCATTACAAAGTCTGATTTTTTTAGGAAAAGTGTTGCAGGATGTGGTCCATTTGAAAGGCTATGGAATTCAAAGGAATTCTACCATTATCCTGAATTTAAGACTCCAAGGTGGTGCCCCAAGAGCGTGTTTTCCTCCTAGATCATCTTCAGCTGGCAAGGGTCTGACCTTGTTCAAGGATGCATTGAGAGGGAATGCTTCCACACAAGACAAACAAAACTAAAACCTGACAATCCCAGGTCCATACATTGTAGAGAAGATGGATAAATCTCCAAACCTGTCCATAGAATTACCAGAGGTAAGTGGTCTTTTCACTATTTTCCAAGCAAACTCTATCATATGTCGATTTAATGATTTTTGGGCCAAATCTGAAGATCTAAATGAGTGGATCTACCTCAATTGGACCAAATATTATGACATTTATCTGTGTGCAAGGTTTTTTTGTGGTTCAGTTTGATAATCTGAATGACTTTGATTATGTCATAATGAAGGACCATGGTTTTGGGGAAGGGCTTGTTTCTTTATAACCCCATGGTTTCTTGGTTTTGATACCAACTCAATGGTGGTTACAAAAATGTCGGTTTGGGTAAGACTACATAATCTTCCTCTCCCTTTTTGGCACCACCAAGTCTTAGAAGGCATTGGGAACTCTTTGGGAAGGTTCCTAAATATGGATCGAGAAAGAATTGACAAAGATATCTTCACTTTTGCACACATATGTGTGGAGATGGATTTAATAAAATGCCTTCCCGATCATATTCAACTGACACATCAAGATTTCAAGTGGACATAGTGGTTAGATTTTGAAAATGCCGCCTTTAGATGTTGGATTTGCCATCAAACATGGCACTTGCAAAAAATATGCAACCAAGCAAAGAAAATAACAAAGAAAGGACTGCAAAAGCAAAAAGGATGGAAATTCCCAGATCCTCCTTCTTCAGATAATGAGGACGAAGAAATGGATGAGACCCAACAACATCCAAAGACACAAAAGCAACAAGGTTCTCAAAAGGAGGGAGAAGAGAAGCAGAAGGATCAGAACAAACAGGCAAAGATTCCCAATACCTTAGCAGTGGTTTCGATCCACGAGAACCAACACGAGGACAAGAGCAATAATCAAGGTTTAGGTGGAACAAAGATATCTCATGTTTCTGAGAGCTCAGATTCAAATAAAGTAGCCCAAAACATTCCAGGAAATAAAGAGTTGGAAATTGTTTCAACTACCCCATCACTTGGGGTTTGGCAAAAAGTCCAAAAGAAAAGAGACAAAAAAGAAAAAACCAGTTTATCTAGCCAAATGTAATTTTATTTTTATTTTTGTAGCCTAACTACTATGAGTGCTTAAAGCACATACACTAGTCCCTCGAGACAATACCTGAATGAACTTATGCATATACTCTATGTAACTTTATATTTTTATTAATAGAAAGTTGTAATTTTTCCTTGGGATATATATATATATATATATATATATATATATATATTTCCTTAACAATAGTAGAACAAGATATTTACAACCTAAGAAATGAAGGTAATATCCTCTCGCTAGGAAAATTTAATGCCATAACTTGCAACTAATCAAGGTATTCTTCTAAGTAGTGAATCACACTCTAATTCTCTTTTGTAATGATGATCTTGTTTTCACTAACTTGTGCAAAAGAAAAACTGAATATTCGACCAAGAATTTATATAGTATCAAGCTATATGGTTCTAGAGATTAATAACTTGCAATGATCTAATGAAGTGGCTAGATTCTAATAAGATGACTTGTATACATGAGCTGAGTAGTAGCATTGTGGATTATGCAACTCACCTTTTAAATGGCCATAAACATGACTTAGATCATTGACCTTTAGCCATGACCCTTACCATTTTCATGCACAAAATCTCTACTAAAGAAAATTATAGTAACAAAGGCACTTTCTTTTTGATAAAAAGAAAGCTGATCTTTGCTTAAGGCACTTAAATAATATAAGAGAAATATAGAATACTTCTATCATAACTTTATGATAATCCTCTCTACTTCCATTGACAAATTCTCTATGGAGGTGCTATGTAAAAATAAAAGTAGAACAACCAACTCTTGGTAAGATAAAGATTGTAAAATTGTTAGAAAGCCCATTAGAGATGTCAATAATGAGTCCTTAAAATTAGATAATGTGAAAATTCAGAAACCCGAATCCTATTGTAACAACTGGAACTTATTCACCTAATTGTTATTTTTAATTAACAATTTAATGACTGCTTCTTACAACAAATACTGAATTAACTCACACTGCAATCTACACAAATAAAACTATAGAAGAATAAATGCTGGAAGAAATCCTAGCACACACACATTAATTTACATAGTTATTTTTGGACCAAAGTCCCCGGAAAAACCCAACTTGGGAAAACTAGTGCAGTAGTGAGGGTTTATTTTATTCTGCTGCAGTGAAATCTGAGTACATCTATGGATGCCCAACTGGCTATCCAAACAACAACAAAATCTGAGTAAAATATTGAAGGCAATTACCCTTCTCCCATAGGCAATCTCTAGCTAGAATTTCCCTATCAAAACTCGGCCTCCTAGAGAATTGCGTTAGCCTCTACGTTGCTCTATGTAGATGGCTAGACAGATTGCTCTGGACTGGGCTCATATGAAGCCGCTTTGCCTCTGGAAACTGAGAAAATTGTCTCTCCAACTCTCTGGGACTCCTTCCCAGGCTCTAGAACTGAGAACAAATTTTCTCCTCACCATATCGATCTACCCGACTGAAGCATTGCGCAATCCCTCAACGTTGCCTCTTTGGGATAATTCGACTCACTTGTTGCTGCTTCCCCGGATCTGGAAAATAATTCCTCCGGGTCACTGCCCCTACCCCTCAATCACTACTTCGATCTCATTGGCTCTCTCTTCGGCAACTGATTACTGCTACTCTAGAAATCGATTTGCTCATGAAATCAAACTTCTCAAGTAATTTCTCCAAGCCCCATCAACTTCTTCTTATAATCCTCTTTCGAGACTTCAACGACCATGATTATATCTTAATTGATGGCTAGGATTAACTTGAAGTCGATCCGTGTGATTTTCTAGAACATTCACACACAGACTTAATTAATTTTGAGTAATTAGTCATATTCTCTAAGTTTAGACTTAGGAAATATTTAAAAACTAACTAATAATCTAATTAAGTCATTTCCAGGCGGAATTTCTAGAAATGATTTATGGGCTTTCAATATCTCATGTATTCTAGCCTCTCCACAAAATTTCAATGCTAGAACACATCCGATGCTACAAAAACTAAAGGTAAAAAAACACAAAGCCTTAATTAAAAGAGAGGAAAAAGGAACTATATAAATAGAAAGCAAGAGAAGCTTCTACACCTATCAAAGGTAGATCCTAAGAGATTCTAGAGGCAAATGTTGACACATAAAACTAAACAAAATAATATGATTCTGCTAAAGGATTGTAACTCCTACATCAAACATATTTATTAATTCTCTATTGCTATGGAAAATATTCCAAGCATTTCTATAGAGGATGAAGTATTTTCTACAGAAGGCATATTATTTGGGATTAAGCAACTCACAAAAGAGAAATCTAAGGGCATCAAAGGCTACTAAGCCAAAATCTTGAAGATTAGAAGGTTTATCCCCATCCCTCACATACACAAGCTCTTCAATTTAGTAGTCAAGTAGGGCTTTCCTAAACCCTAAATGCAAAGCCTTATTGTTCCCATCTTTATAATTAGGGATAAAAGTAGTCCCTATAATTATACAACCATTATAATTATCCCCATCTTAGCCAAGCTATATGGAAGTATTTTAGAAAACAAGAATAACATATGCCATTAAAGCCATGGAAAAATATCCAAAGGACTAGTCAATTCAAGGGCTATCCTTCAACTATAGTCCATCCTGTTGTACTTAAAATCATTGCAAAAGAGTGTTGCAATAATAAAATTAATATTTTTAATTTTATTTTGTTGATTTTAGAAAATATTTTAACAAAATGCTAGGTAATAGCCTTTAGAATAGGATAGAAGAGCTAAAATTCCCTTCTAAGCTGAGAGCTACTATGATAAGACTTTATTAGAGTGTTATTTCCAAGCTTACGAACAATAAGGGATGATTTTAAGAAATTAATTGTAATATAGGAGTCAAGAAATGTTGTCCTATATCTCCTACTCACTTTAGCATATACATCGATAAGTTAGAATATTCGTTGGAAGGTGTTGGTTGTACTAGCCCAACTCTTGTTGGTGTAAAGTCATCCTTCTTCGTTACGCTAATGGCATTGTTCTTATGGAAAGGAATCCCTATGACATTAGTAAGCATCTAAGAATCCTCAAGGAATCTTTCTCTAGTATGGATTTGACTATAAACAAAATCATAATCAAAATCCAAAAGGATCACTTACAACACTTCTGTATATGACACCAATAGTTTGGAGGAAGTGTGTCGATACACATGTCTTGGAATCAATATTCATTATAAGCTCAACTAGAGCTTTAATATTTAGAAAATTATGAATGGAGAGTGGAAAACTTGTTATGGGCTTAAAAAGAAGTGTAAATTAGCGAACCTTTGGTTGTGGGATAAGAAAAAATTCTTTTTTGATACTCTCATCACTTCTATTGTTTTATTCAGATGTGAATTTTGGGGATGAAATATCTTTAGAGAATTATGTAGAAAGATAGATCATATCCACAAGAATCTTATTATTGGAAGAATTAATTGTTATTGATGTCAAAAGGATATCCAACTAAAAAAAAGATTAACATAAAATTAAATATATATTTGTCTTTTCCAACTAGTATTTACATACCTCCTAACTCCTTTCCATAAAGGACAAAGGAAATTTTTAGTGAAGAAACCATAATTTGCCTTCGTTGTCAAGTCAACCTACTTAAGAACAAGTTGGCTTTCCATTCCAATATACATATTGGTTCAGTAAACGATTGAATTAATATAAATAAAGACCATAATCCTCCCAAATTCAGTCAGATCAACTCGGTGAAGAGAACATAAGAAGAAGCTCGGGTCTGAAACAAAAGAACAATGGTTCACACCTCATGAAGTCTGAGTAAAATTAAAGAAACAATTTTCAGTTCTGGTTATTCTATTTTTGGGTTATGGTTATTGGAAATTCCTTGAGCAATTCTTAGAGAAAAATGTGTCTACTTATAGTGTGGACTTCGACTTCACTTACAACATGATCTCTGCCTACACTTGAGGACTAAACTCGGCCTTATTAAGATAGACCATTTCGTTGAGAAAGGTACAAACCTTGACCCTATATAAACTAAGTTCTGACTTGTGGAAAGTACTTTAATTTGACTTGTAATTTGGCCTGTGGAAGGCTTGAAATTCAACCTGTAATAGGCCCTGCAAAATTCGGCCCTAAGGCTAGAATTCCAGCCCACCTTTGTGGCTTGTGGTATCTCAGTCCAAGGCAAGAGATTCAGTCTCTTAAGACAAAGGAAAGAGAGAATTTTCATACTTGTGTTTTGTAAATTCCTGGAGCAGACTTTGATCCCTTTTGAAGCAGACCTTGATCACTTTTAAAAGGAGAATTTGCTTAGTATTTTGATCGTACTTTGAACAGAATTGAAGAGCCTTGAAGTAGGGTTGTTGAAGTAGACTTGAAGATATTCCTTAAGAGGACTTAAAGAAAACTATTGGAATAATAGTTGAAGCATTCTTGAGGTCACCTTTGTAGCAGACTTGAAGAATTTCTTGTAGCAAACTTGAAGACACTCATTGAGTTGACTTAAAGACATTTCTATAGCATCCTTGAAGGCACCTAGAAGTAGTTTTGAAGGGATCCTAGAGCAATTTTTTTAATGCACCATGGAGCAGACTCAACGGAATCTTGAAGAAACTATTGTGAATACATCTTGAAGCAAGTTTTTGGATCAGATCTTGAAGACCAATTGGCACAACCTTTAGAGTATCTTTCGAGCACTTTTTGGAGAATCTCTTGGAGCCACATTGAAATAGTGATCTGATAAAGCTTTTGAAGTCTTCGAAGCAATTAAAGGTTGCAACCTATACATGTTGGAGCCTGAATTTTGTAATAGAGGATTGGAGTCCTCATTCAAGGTTGGAGTCTTGTGGGAAACCAGGTTGGAGCTTGGAATTTTTCAATGAGGATTGAATTCCTCACTATCTTCATTAATACAATATTTTCTTGTGCTACTTTTTACTTTATGATTTAACTTGTGATAAAATCCTAACTGACCTAATATAACAATTGAAAGAAATATTGATTCACCCTCCCTCCTCCCTCTTAGTGTTTTCAACATTTATAACTTATAATCATAATATTAAAGGAAATACAGTGTATCCTATATTTCTCATAAAAAAAAGTCTTTTGCCAATGAGTGAATGACCATGTTTAGGTACTTAGTGTACAAGAAAAATATAGATGAAGATGGATGACAAGAGGTTCCCCAAAATTGCTTCCAACCCTAGCAAGCCACAAACTTCTCAAGTGTGGATGGCATTAGGATTCCAATCAGGGAATATAGGAAGATGTCATTGTGTAAGATACCGGTAATATAAAAAATATTATTACATATAAATTTAAATCTAATCTATGGTGTGAAAGAGAAATAGAATATAAAATGAAGCTAAGATACTGTAAGGAGGTGAACAACCCTAAGTTAGAAGATCAAAAACATCTATCAATTCGGATTAATACAAAAAAGAAAATTAGCATTACTAATATGTGAACCTACTCCCCTGAGCTATATAGTGAAATTTGGTACTAAACAATTCTGAAAACACCATGGAATACTAGAATTTGTCATCTTTATAACACTAAAATGATTGAAAATGAAAAATTTTCTTCTAAAATACCTGATATATAATCAAACTAGATCTCAATTCAAAATATCTATAATAATACCAACTTCCTAACCTATAATAATTTTGCAACACTTCTCTTAATACTTTTTAAATACAAACATAAATTTATAAATAAATCTAAATAATTTATCTTTTATTTTATTTCAATATACCAATTCTATTTTCAATAATTATTAATCATTACTATCATTATATTTTTATTTTTATATTAAATATTTATTATTTAAAATTTCACTAAATATTAAAAATAAATTTAAAATTTACCAACCAACATATTTTTAAATTTCTATATTTATTTTCCTTCGCTAACATATCGATACACACTCTCATCCCAAGCATGGCTATGAGTGAAAGTATATATACACCATCATCTTGTGTCTTCACTTAATACTTTAAAGTATCGATAAAGTTCCATGAACATGAGAGCGTGTCTATTTATTTTATTAATGGTCCCTCATGTAACGAATAAATTGTGTAATGGGATGCTTTAATTTCTTTATGAAAGTTAAAATAATTAATAAAATATTACGAAACAAATTAATATTTGTGTATATTATCTTGCTGCCATATAAATTTTAAATTTTAAAGTTAAAATAATAAATAAAATATCAGAAAACAAATTAAGATTTTTATATACACACTTGTTTATATATATATATACATACTTCTCGTCAAATTGGCTATTAAGATCTTTATATACACACTTGTCATATATATATATATTAAAGAAACTAGACTAATAAAACTAATAAAAATGTTACACCAAAAATTAACAATCATAATTATAATAGTGTTGTGATAAAATGTTATAATGAAAGTTTCTAACTCATTTCATCATGTTAGTTTGAAGGACAATCCACTTGTATTGGTAGAAGAGGATCATTGTCTTCATTAGAGGAGGTGAGAGCAAGGTTTGTCAGCATTTTTGGCCAACACAAAAACTTTTTTGTCCAATTTGTCTATCATTTCTACCACACACACACCACAATCTCTTATTGTGTGTCTGAATGATCAATTGGGACTCTTCCCATGAGAGTTTTGATGTGACGGTATAGATTAAAATTGTTTGCATGAAGGTATTCTTATAGGATCTAGTAGAATTAAGAATCTCTAGGACCCATTTCCTAGTTTCCCTTTCAAACTAATTATTCAAGATGAATCTATAGGTATGGCGGACTTCCTCCTTAGCCTCAACTATTGTTTTGTGAACTTATTCAAGAATAACCTCCATGAATCTAGACATATAATGACAAGCAGAAGCTTGAGCCCTTGGTTGAGAAGACGAGAGTTGATGAAAGTCAGGATAGATCTAAGGGGTGGCTCTTCCTCTTCTTCCTACCCTACAACTAGTGTAGACATGCCTTCATTCTATATGAGGGGTTAAAGGGGGTGGAGAAAATGAGGATCCAAGATAGAGGGAATGAAGTAGATGTTAGAACCTATGGGAAAGCACAAGGAGGAGGTTGGGAGAGACCCACAAGAATACTAGTCCAACATGGGGAAAGGTTATTTTAGAGGATTATATAGTTCAATAGACAATACCTTGAACAAACATAAAAATATTGGGAAGGGGAAGAATCACATAGAGGATGCAAGAAAGACACATTTTAGGGACTTAATTTCATGGATGGGTTAATTTTCCATGATTCTTTCCCAAGAAAAGATTTTCTAATTTCCATTTTGTTGAAAATTGACAACTCAAGGATGAATTTCTAAAAATTGAAAGTCTAAAAAATAGAATTTCTAAAAATTGAAAGTCTAAAATTAGAATTTCTAAATATAGAAAGTATTAAGTATGTCTTTCCAGAAATAGTAAATCACCTTGCATCAATTGGTAATCAAGTATTGTTGATGGAAAATCCCTTTTGATCATCAGTCAATCCTAATAGTTCAATTTTGACTTAATCATCAATATCATTAACATTATTCTTATTCTTATTCTTATGATATTATTATATTATTATTGAAAAGAAATTCAAGTCTCTCAATCATGAAACTCAATCATGTCATATGTAACTCCCCCCAATTAATGCATACATTACTTTCTCTCTCTTAATGGATTCATTCATCTCTCTCTTTAATGCTCTTATGCACCTCTTACATTCTCTTACACACTTTAATGGCTTGTCATAAAAAAATTCCTCTTACACCTCTTTAATGCATAAGTTTTTTTTCATTTTTGTTCTGTTCTGTTTTGTTTTTGTTTTGTTTTGTTTTGTTTTGTTTTGTTTGTTTTGTTTGTTTTTTTAATTCGTAAAATCATTCATTCTTCTTGAATTGTTGATAATGGGATTTGAACATGCGACATTTTTCTTGTATCACAATAACTTTAACCAAGTCGTCTTTCCTAAATGTATAAGTTACACTCCTCTCCTTTATGGCATAAGTTACACTATTATTTTGGCATATGTAACTCCTCCTCAAGGCATAGGAGTTACTCCCTCATGAATTCGACCTCCTTGCTCTTCCTATATATTTGTGCCTCTCATCCTCACTTAATACACTTGTGTTTGTAAAAGGAGAATTCGAACTTGAGAAAGAGGGAGTTGGAGAATCTAGAGGAAAAGAGAGAGGGAGAGAGAGAGAGAGTTGGAGAGTCTAAAGAGAGAGAGAGAGAGAGAGAGAGAGTCTTGAAGAGAAAGAGCATATCTTGGAGAGCCCAAGTGATTCAGTGTTTGCATCAACTACTGCTATCAAAGATATTCTTCAGAATTGGGTGAAATTCTTCATTTTCTCATTATACTTTGTATCTCTGTTGAATAATTGATTTCTAATAGAAGAAGAATCTAGTTGGGTTTTCCCCTTGTGGGTTTTTCCCTGGTCATTGAATTAACTTCTTTGTGTCTCATTGAGTTCTTGGTTGTCTTCCATTGTGAATATGGTTTATGTTCTATCTACAATTACTTAACTGATTTTGTAGTATAAAGAAATTTTGGACTTAAGTGATTGTAACAACATAAAACATCATAATTTCAACACGATATCATAGTTTTGGTGAAGACAAACCCCATTTCCAACTCTCTTTTTGTTGAAATACCCCATGTTGTCTGCTCCAATTGCATCTCTCTTTCTTTTGGAATATATTTTGTTGCCCACTCCACTTCCAACTCTCTTTCTGTTGAAATATATCTTGTTTTCCACTCCATTTGTAGCTTTCTTTCTATTGAAATATATCTCGTTGTTCCTTCTATTTGTTGCTCATTTTATGTTGGAATATCTGTTGTAGCGAAATCTGAGTACATCTATGGATGCCGAACTAGCTATCCAAACAACAAGAAAATTTGAGTAAAATATTGAAGGCAATTACCCTTCTCCCATAGGCAATCTCTAGCTAGAATTTCCCTATCAAAACTCGGCCTCCTAGAGAATTGCGTTAGCCTCTATGTTGCTCTATGTAGTTGGCTAGACGGATTGCTCTCGCCTGGGCTCAGATGAAGTCACTTTGCCTCTGTAAACTGAGAAAATTGCCTCTCTGGCCCTCTGGGACTCCTTCCCAGCCTCTGGAACTGAGAACGAATTTTTCTCCTCACCATATCGATCTACCTGACTGAAGCATTGCGCAGTCCCTCAACGCTGCCTCTTTGGGTTAATTCGACTCACTTGTTGCTGCCTCCCCTGATCTGGAAAATATTTCCTCCATGTTACTACCCCTGCCCCTCAATCACTGTTTCGATCTCACTGGCTTTGTCTTCGGCAACTGATTACTGCGACTCTAGAAATTGATCTGTTCGTGAAATCAAACCTCTCAAGTAATTTCTCCAAGCCCCATCGACTTCTTCTTATAATCCTCCTTTGAAACTTCAACAACCAAGATTAGATCTTAATCGATGGCTACGATTAACTTGAAGTCGATCCGTGTGAGTTTCTAGAACATTCACACGTAGACTTAATTAATTTTGAGTAATTAGTCATATTCCCTAAGTTTAGACCTAGGGAATATTTAAAAACTAACTAATAATCTAATTAAGTCATTTCTAGGTGGAATTTCTAGAAATGATTTATGGGTTTTCGAGATCTCATGTATTCTAGCCTCTCCACAAAATTTCAATGCTATCACACATTCGATGCTACAAAAACTAAAGATAAAAAGACACAAAGCCTTAATTAAAAGAGAGAAAAAAGGAAATATATAAATAGAAAGCAAGAGAAGCTTCTACACCTATCAAAGATAGATCCTAAGAGATTCTAGAGGCAAATGTTGACACATAAAACTAAACAAAATAATATGATTATGCTAAAGGATTGTAACTCCTACATCAAACATATTTATTAATTCTATATTGCTATGGAAAATATTCCAAACATTTCTAGAGAGGATGAAGTATTTTCTATAGAAGACATATTATTTGGGATTAAGCAACTCGCAAAAGAGAAATCTAAGGGCATCAAAGGCTACCAAGCCAAAATCTTGAAGATTGGAAGGCTTATCCCCATCCCTCACATACACAAGCTCTTCAATTTAGTAGTCAAGTAGGGCTTTCCTAAACCCTAAATGCAAAGCCTTATTGTTCCCATCTTTATAATTAGAGATAAAAGTAGTCCTTATACTTATATGACCATTATAGTTATCCCCATCTTAGTCAAGCTATATGGAAGTATTTTAGAAAAGAATAATAGCATATGCCATTAAAGCCATGGAAAAATATCCAAAGGACTAGTCAATTCAGGGGTTATCCTTCAACTATAGTCCATCCTGTTGTAGTTAAAATCATTGCAAAAGAGTGTTGCAATCATAATTTTTTTTTTTATTTTTTATTTTTTATTTTTTTTTATTTTTTTATTTTTATTTTTTTGATTTTAGAAAATATTTTAACAAAATGCTAGGGACTAACCTTTAGAATAGGATAGAAGAGCTAAAATTCCCTTCTAAGCTGAGAGCTACTATGATAAGGCTCTACTAGGGTGTTATTTCCAAGCTTAGGAACAATAAGGGATGGTTATAAGAAATTAATTGTAATATAGGAGTCAAGAAAGGTTGTCCTATATCTCCTACTCTCTTTAGCATATACATCGATAAGTTAGAATATTCGCTGGAAGGTGTTGGTTGTACTGGCCCGACTCTTGTTGGTGTAAAATCATCCTTCTTCATTACGCTAATGATATTGTTCTTATGGAAAGGAATCCCTATGACATTAGTAAGCATCTAATAATCCTTAAGGAATCTTTCTTTAGTATAGATTTGACTATAAACAAAATCATAATCAAATCCAATTTGGAGGAAGTGTGTTCATACACATATCTTGGAATCAATATTCATTACAAGCTCAACTAGAGCTTTAGTATTTAGAAAATTATGAATGGAGAGTGGAAAACTTGTTATGGGCTTTAAAAGAAGTGTAAATTAGCAAACCTTTGGTTGTGGGATAAGAAAAAATTCTTTTTTGATACTCTCATAACTTCTATTGTTTTATTCATATGTGAATTTTGGGGATGCAATATCTTTAGAGAATTATGTAGAAAGATAGATCATATCCACAAGAATTTTATTATTGGAAGAATTAATTGTTATTGATGTCACAAAGATATCCAACTAAAAAAGAGATTAACATAGAATTAAATATATATTTAAGTCTTTTCCAACGAGTATTTACATACCTCCTAACTCCTTTCCATAAAGGACAAAGGAAATTTTCAAGTGAAGAAACCATATTTTGCCTTCATTGTCAAGTCGACCTACTTAAGAACAAGTTGGCCTTTCATTCCAATAGACATATTGGTTCAGTAAATGATTGAATTAATATAAATAAAGACCACAATCCTCCCAAATTCATCCGGATCAACTTGGTGAAGAGAACATAAGAAGAAGCTCAGATCTGAAACAAAAGAACAATGGTTCATACCTCATGAAGTCCGAGGAAAATTAAAGAAACAATTTTTAGTTTTGGTTATTCTGTTTTTGGGTTATGGTTATTGGAAATTTCTTGAGCAATTCTCGAAGAAAAATGTGTCTACTTCTGGTGTGGACTTCGACTTCACTTACAACATGATCTTTGCCTATACTTGAGTACTAAACTCGACCTTATTAAGATAGACCTTTTCCTTGAGAAAGGTACAAACCTTGACCCTATATAAACTAAGTTCTGACCTGTGGAAAGTACTTTAATTCAACTTGTAATTTGGCTTGTGGAAGGCTTGAAATTCAACCTGTAATAGGCCCTGCAAAATTCGGCCCTAAGGCCAAGATTTCGGCCCACCTTTGTGGCTTGTGGTATCTCAGTCCAAGGCAAGAGATTCAGTCTCTTAAGACAAGGGAAAGAGAGAATTTTCAGACTTGTGTTTTGAAAATTCCTGGAGCACTTTGATCCCTTTTGAAGCAGACCTTGATCACTTTTAAAAGCAGAATTTGCTTAGTATTTTGATCATACTTTGAACAGACTTGAAGAGCCTTGAAGCAGGGTTATTGAAGTATACTTGAAGATATTCCTTAAGAGAACTTAAAGTCTGTAGCAGACTTGAAGAATTTCTTGTAGCAAACTTGAAGAAACTCATTGAGATGTGTTTGGTCCCTATAATACTAGTGATTCCCCCATTACTATTGTCTTTGTATCCCTTATTGTTATTGTTGTGCCCCTATTGTCCCCATATTGTTATTATTGTGCCCCATAGAATCCCTCTATTGTTATTTTTGTGCCTTTATATTATTATTGTTAGGTCGGCTTAGTTATATTGTGACCCCTTAGACTCCTATATATAGAAAGGAGGTTTTGTCATTTGAATCATCTAAGAATTGCTCATTTGTGCAATTTAAAGGAGGTTACCCCCTCGAAGAGGCTGAATTCTAAGGCGTTTATCCCTCTTTCCTATCTTTTTGTGAGCTGGTTTCATAACATTTGGTATTAGAGCTTTGGATTCTAGGGTTTCGCTACTCCAAATAGGTCATCGTGTCATTTTCGCTATATTTGTTTTTGTCACGTTTCAGAAGCTAAAAAAAAACCCATTTGAGAAGGAATCATGCTGAACCTTGGGTCCAAATTTCATATCTTGTCTCGCTATATTTTCAGAGATATGATCTAAGGAAGTTAGAGCTTTTGCAAGCTCCATAATTTCATCTAAAACAGGTCATCGTAGAATTTGCGCTATACATATTTCACTACAAAGTTTCATAAGCTAAAAAAAGAAAAACCATTTGAGAAGAAATCGGTCTGAACCGCGGCTCCGAATTTCAAACCCTATCTCACTATATTTTCGGAGATATAATATGAGGAAGTTAAGGTTTTTGAAGACCCCCGAATTACATTCCAAACAGGTCACCTTTGGAAAATCATCATAACTTTCCCTTTGAGCATCAGATTGAATTTTCGTAAGAAGTTCCAGAAAGAGGACGGACTATAGTTTTTTGGGTAACATTTTCAGATCCTAAGGTTGAAATAGTGACCCGCAGTACATCGTACAAGTTCTCTCTACTGAACAAGTCTATACTTAGGTCATCGTGCGAGATTTGACATAACTCTTAATTGGAGAATCCAATCTTGATCAGACTTGCAGAGTTAGAAATATGACTTAGAAGGTTATTGCAAGAAGAAACTTCAGACCTTGGAGATCTAAAATTATAGAAATACATAAGATTCAATATCAAGCTCCTACAAAGTGAAAAAAAAGGTGTGTAGTTTTTTCTTTTAATTTTTTTGCATAAGCTGGGTTTGAAAAATTAGTTTGAAGGAATTCAAAGGGCATAGTGAAGAATTATTATTGGTAATTGATGCCCCGAATTAAGAAAATGGAAACCCCTAGTAAGCAACCTGAAAGCTCTAGCATGACTCATGAAGAAGAGGAAGAAATGCAACATGGTATATCAAAATTACAAGACCAAGTGCGACAAATGTCACTCACACAAAAAGTAACAGAATCTAAGATGGATGATTTAAAGAAAGACGTAGAAGCTAAGATGGATGGTTTAAAGAAAGGCATGGAAGCTAAGATGGATGGTTTAAAGAAAGGCGTAGAAGCTAAGATGAATGACATGGAAGCTAAGATGGAAGGCGTGGAAGCTAAGACAGACAATTTGAAGACAGATTTGAAGACAGGCATGGAAGATTTGAAGATAGGCATGGAAGACTTGAAGATAGATATGAAGATAGATTTGACAAAGTTTCTACAAAAATTCTTACTAATGGCGAAAGGGTAGTAAAGGAAACTCATGATGAGAAAAAAATAAATTTTAATCATGATTTCATAGACTCTAACATTGGATCGAAGAACCACCATGTTCCAAAGATCGATATGAGGAAGTTTGATGGCAAGGATCTTGAAACATGGATACTACAGATGGAATAATTTTTCGATCTCCATAATGTGCAAAACACACAAAAGGTACGCATTGCAACTTTATATTTCGAACCAAATCAGTTTGTATGGTATCGATGGC
The DNA here is from genome assembly GCA_000404065.3 of Pinus taeda. Lineage (NCBI taxonomy): Eukaryota > Viridiplantae > Streptophyta > Pinopsida > Pinales > Pinaceae > Pinus > Pinus taeda. The sequence continues at coordinate 16,029 of APFE030433424.1, read as the reverse complement.
TTTGCTCTCGTAAACAAATTGTCACTTGGGCTATTTTTATGGATGAAATGATAGCACATTATGAGGATACAAAAAGCAACACTTTTTTTAGCCAATTGATAAATCTCAAACAAAAGGGTTCAATGATGGAGCACATTGAGAACTTCCAAAAATTGAATATAAGGGTAAAAGATATTCTAGAGGAGCATAGGATTGATGTGTTCATATGGACTTTAAAAGATAACATCTAACATGAGGTTTGCCTTTGGGAACTAGATTCAGTGGAGAAGGCATTCAGGTTGGCAAGAAAAATGGAAAGAAAAATTATGGCAACAAGGAAGCCTATCACTCACAATCATAAAGATGGAAGTGTTACTGCCCCTAGCCATCCACAACCTACAAGTTTGACACCACAACAATTGGAAGAAAAAAGAGCAAAAGGGCTTTGTTACAATTGTGATAGAAAATACACTAAAGGTCATAAGTGTGCCGAGAAGAAATTATTTTACATAGATTATGAAGAGGAGGAAGAAAAGGAACAAGAAAAAGTAAAAAGAAGAGGATATACACCAAGGACAAACAATTGAAAAAGAATAAATGAATCCGACCGTATCTTGTAATGCATTGGCTGGAATTACCACTCCTCAAACTATCAAGATATAGGGCATATCAAGAAGAAAAAGGTAATAGTGTTGATTGATTCGGGAAGTACCCATAATTTTATTCATTGTAAGATAGCCAAGGAATTGAATTGCTTCCTATAGCTAGCACTAGAGTGTCAAGTGATGGTTGCAAGTGGAGGAACCATAAAATTGCTCAGAAAGTGCCATAATATCAAGCTATCCATGGGAGAATATGTATTGAATAGCCCAATGATTTCCATTCCAATGGGTGGCGCTGATGCTGTACTAGGAGTCCCATGGCTACAATCCTTCGGTATAATAGATTTTAATTTTCAAGAACTTTTCATGAAATTCTCTTCAGAAGGAAAGGAAGTTCAATTAAGGGGTATTACAGGGAAACTGGGAAAGATAATCACCTCTAATGGAATGAGAAAGCTTCTAAAGAAAGAACAACAAGGCATAATTGCACAATTATGTTCCTAGAGGTTCCCACATCAAAATCATCCATTTCTCCAATCTCCAGAAAGTCTTGGACAATCATTCCAAGGTATTTGAGACTCCCAAAGGCCTCCCACCTATTCATGGTCATGATCATGCTATTAATTTGATTCCAAGAAGTGTTCCTCCAAACATCAGACCTTACAAATATCCCTATGCCCAAAAGAGTGAAATTTAACGTATGGTTGCAGAAATGCTAGAGGCTAGTATAATTCAACCTAGTCAAATTTCTTTCTCTGCTCCAATAGTGTTGGTTCACAAGAAGGATGGATCATGGCACAGGTTTCCAGATTATAGGGAGCTCAACAAGCTCACTATTAAAGATAAATTTCCCATTCTTATCATTGATGAATTATTGGATGAATTGCATGGATAAATTTACTTCACCAAGTTGGATCTTCGTTCAGGATATCATCAAATCAGAATGAAGACTGAAGACATTACAAAAACAACATTTAGAAATCATGAGGGTCATTATGAATTTTTGGTCATGCCTTTTGGCCTTACTAATGCACCTTCTAAATTTCAAGGTTTGATGAATTCCATTTTCAAACCCTTCCTTAGAAAATTTGTGTTAGTATTTTTTGATGATATACTAATCTACAACAAGTCTTGGAAGGATCATGTCCAACATGTTGACATGGTGGTCAAACTATTGGAGGAGAAACAATTATATGCAAAAATCTCCAGATATTCCTTTGGAGTACAAGAGGTGGAATATCTGGGTCATATTGTATCTCATGAAGGTGTTAAGGTAGACCCTAGCAAAATTAAAACCATTAAGGAATGGAAAATCCCCACATCCATAAAACATCTACGAGTATTTCTCAGGTTGACATGGTATTATCGCAAGTTTTTTTAAGAATTATGGGAGAATAGTAGCACCTCTAACAACATTATTGAAGAAAGATGCATTTGCATGGACTCCAGAAGCAATGAAGGCCTTTAAACATCTTAAAGAGGCAATGTGCCAAGCACCAGACTTAGCTCAATGGACTTCACAAAAACCTTTATTGTGGAATGTGATGCCTCAAGAAATGGAATTGGTGTTGTTTTAAAGCAAGAAGAAATACCCATTGCTTTCAAAAGTCGTCCAATCAAAGGAAAGTATTTACACAAAGCTATTTATAAGAAGGAAATGTTGGCAATACTACATGCACTTAAGAAATGGCGACTCTACCTAATGGAAAGACACTTCAAGGTAAAAATAGATCATGATAGTCTTAAATACCTTTTAGAACAAAGAATATCTTTAGAAGAGCAACAAAAATGGGTGACAAAGATGTTGGGTTATGACTTTGAAATCGTCTACAAAAAAGGGAAGCAAAATGTTGTGGCAAATGCACTCTCAAGAAAGGATGAGGATGTGGAAGCATTTCTTTGCGCTATTTCTATTATCCAACCAGATTGGATAAACGAAGCAAGGGATGAATGGAAGAATGATGAGGAAGTGTGGACACTCATTCAAAAGATACAACAAGATCCCAGTACATCTGATACATTTAACTGGAAAAATGATTCGTTATGGTACAAGGATTGGCTATACCTATGTAAGAATTCCCAACTCAAACAAAATATTCTTAGGGAGTTGCACACCTATCCCTTAGGAGGGCATTCAAGATCTCTAAAAACCTACCACAGGGTTAAGAAGGATTTTTTTTTTTCGAGATGGGCTTAAAAAGGATATTCAAAAGTTTGTGGCAGAATGTTTGCTTTGCCAACAAAATAAAGTTGAAACAATTAAGCCCCCAGGACTATTACAACCTTTATCCATTCCAAGCCAACGTTGGGAGGAGGTTTCAATGGATTTTATCACATGTTTACCCAAGTCCGAAGGAAAGAGTGTTATCATGGTGGTAGTTTGACAGACTTACAAGTATGCACACTTTTGTGCATTATCACATCCATTTAAAGCCAGTACAGTTTCTAGTTCATTTATGGAAACAATTCAAAAGCTACATGGAAACCCAAAGATTATTGTAAGTGACAGAGATCCCATTTTCACTGGAAATTTTTTGACAGAATTATTTTCTTGTCTTGGTAGTGAGTTAGCTCATAGCTCATCTTATCATCCTCAATCTGATGCGAAAACTGAGATAGTAAACAAATGTTTGGAAGGATATCTTCGCTGCTTTGTATCTGATAAATAGACACAATGGGTCAAAAGGTTTCCTTTGGCTGAATGGTGGTATAATACTTGCTTCCATAAAGCAAAAAAAATGACCCCATTTATGGCA